>PHNY01299289.1:0-10182 GCA_003724115.2 Anethum foeniculum
GTTTTCTTAATTTTTTGGCTCATTCTGAAGTAGAACATTACTATTTGCATACGGAACAAAAAGAACGGAAATTAAACATTTGCAAACATGTTTTATACTATCGTCAACATGTCTCCTCGAATAACTTTTAACAAAATTTGTGTTCCCCATGCATTTTCGGGCCTGAAAATTACATGGTTGCGTATATTAGTTTTATGATTTTTTTGGCTTTTATCAAAGAACGACAAAAACATGTTAACTTTGAATAAGAAAAAAAAATATTCATTTAGCGAAACACAATTTTTAATTAACCGAAAACTACTCGCACGATATTAAAAAAACACAAATTACATCATTTAATATCTAAAATTGCTGGAAATTAAGCCCCTATTATAAACTCCATTGCAAATGGCGTTTATAATAGGACTCTATTATAAACTCCATTTGCAATGGCGTTCATAATAAGAAAAATCAAAAAAAATTCAGCTATACCATTTTTATAAACTCGAACGCGAGTATACCAGTTTTGAAATATGAATGAAACCCTATACTATATATGCGAGGGAGCCGATATAAGGGAAGCTATTGATTGGAGGTTGTGAATTCGCTGAAGGCAGGAGGTAGTAAGGTATCGTGGAGGATTGCAGGTGGGTCTGGTGAAATAAGGTGGCAGGTGTAGAGATGGTCGGAGGCGAGGCGGTGGTTTGTTGGCTGAGGTAGAAGGATACTGGATTATGACGAAAAGCAGTGATGGTGTTTTGTTGTAAGGAGGAACAAGGAGGTGTATAGATGGTGGTAATTGGAGAATTGTTGGGGTTGCAGGTGAACGGTTGAAAGGTGTGGAAGAGTCGACGGTGGCAAGTGAATTCGAATGGTTAAAATGAAGAAAAGGGGATTAGAGATGGAGGAGTACTGCAGTTGTGAGTTGAAGGAGGCGAAGGTCGTGGGTGTGGTGTGGTGTTATGAAGGTGGAATAAGGTGGACTGTTGGAAGTGGTTGTACAGTGGTAGAAAGTGGTGTGTTGGAAGATAATGCGATTCAACGGCGGTGTCGTGACTGCAGGCGTGGTGTTCGAAGTTGGAGTGGAGGAAAAGTGTTGTGGTAGTAGTGTTTGAAGAAGGAGGAAGGCGCGAGTGTGGTTTGCAGGTTGTGTAGGATGGAAGTGCGGCAGGAGGTAGAAGTCGGGGCTGGTTGGGAGATAGGCGATAAAAGGTGAGTGGTGGTGGTATAAGGAGGTCGAAATGGGTGTTTTGTGGGTGGTTGCAGAGAAAGAGATGGAATTGGTAGGAAGGAGGTGTATTTAGGGTGATTAACGTATTTTTCTTGTATTGGCTCTACATATCTTGGTTGTGTTATGTATGTAATAGATTCCACAATCCACATAACTCCACGAATCGATTTTATCAAGCCAATATCGATTCCAATCACGTACAGGATTTCTAAAGGGGTAGACGCTAAACAACACACTTACACCCACTATCATCAAGAACAGAACAAGACTACTTCAGATAATTTTCATGCACTTACGCAGCACAAGATCGATGATTATGCGCTTCAGCTAAGTAAGTCGAGTGACAACTCCATCATTATCTAAAATAATTTCTTTACAACTTAAAGTAAATTTTTTTCTTATGTTTTTTATTTTTGGTTGAATGGAGATTTATGACTTATTTTTACAATTAAATTGGTTAAAACATATTTTTACAGATATTTTTTTATTATTTTTACTCAAAAAAATAATTTTAAAAAATTTACAAGAATGCCCAACTATATTGGTTAACTTTATGCCAAATTGGATATAATAATCCTTTTGTACGTGCTCTAAGGAAAGTCCACTAAGAGACTCTTCTCTCTCCTCTATTTTAAGAGCTATTACATAATTCTTAATATTTTTTATTAATAAAATATTTATCTTCACATATTTTAATTCAAATATTTGTCATAGTGAATTATCGTTTTGTTGTTGGTTAGTTGAATTTGGAAATAAAGGTTCAGGGAACTAGTTTGTAAGATTTTACTCGAGATAGTATAGTTGTTAGAGAGCATTTGGTTCAACAGAATGGATGTTTCGGCAAGCTACTAAGTGACAAAAGAAAGGGAAATATATTGTTAATCTTGTAACTATAACTTTCAGTGATTAATAAATATTATCTTTTACCAAGTTTGTAGTCAATAATGGAATTAGATGTCGAAGCTTATATGTTATTTACTTGTCGTTATTTATCTTCTACATTGTATATCGAATGTCAGCTCGTTTACAACATAAAATTAATATTAACAACAAATTTTGATATAACTAGCTATAACACCTATCTACCCGTCTAGGTGCACACTTTCACGAATCTGTTGCTCAATCCAATCTATTGGATAGGTTTAATATATGGCTATGACTTGTGTCATACTCCATCCCTCTCACCAAATTGTTAACATTGGTAAGAGAATATCCGACACGTATTTTAAGATAAATATAAAATATAGTTTTATAAATAATTTTTAAAATTTTCATTTTTTGAATAAAAAATTTTAAAAATAATTTATAGAATTATACTTTATATTCATCTTAAAATGTGTGTCGTACACTCTCTCACAAACGTTAACAATTGGGCGGGATGGGAGTAGTATTTTTGGGCTTGACTTAATTTGTAGTTTCTTTTTATGTTTAATATCATTTTCTTCTCATAAAAAAAAATAAGGAGATCAATTTAAAACCTTGATCGAATAAAATATTAAAATTTATTTGATTAAAATCAAATTCAAAAAAAAAAATTATATAAGAATAAAATTATAAAATTCAAATAAAGATTTATATTCTAATTATTTTTAAGAAATAATTAATGAATATTATTAAATAATAAATTATTCGCTAAAATAAATAGAACATTTGATTTAATATAAAGACTATTTTATATTTTATCTATTTTTTTTAAGCTTGAAAGATTTGAATACTATCAACATCATATTAGAAAACAATATTTACATTATTAGGATAAAAAATTATTAATATTAATAATCAAAAATATTTAAAAAAATTTATAATGTAACATAATTATAAAATTTAGTAAAAAATTTGTGTAGCAGGGTTATAAGCAGTATTAGGACAGTAGAAATGAATATTTCGTATACAGATATGTTAGTAGTCGATCGAAATTTTGAATCCTTATCCGAATACATATTGAGGTTCGAAAATATTCAAAGAAAAATATCTGAATTCATCTTTGACGGATAATATTCATATACAAATGATAACGAAATCTGATTTTCTATCAATGTTTTTTATTTATATATATTAAAATTGAAAAAAATACAAAATAGATAACAAAACTAAAAAATAATTCTTTTAAACAAAGTTAATATTTAATCTATTAATACCTATTTTATTTTTTCAAACATTTATTTTTATTTATCTTTCTGGTATAATTTTTTATCTTTAAAATATATATATTTTTCTATATGACCACATTTTTTTACAATTGTATATCACTTATATAAATTTATTATTTAGTGAATATATATATATGTATATATATATATATATAACAATAAGCCTAATAAAATATATTTTAATTTTTTATAATTTTATATATACATATATTATTTATATATCATATATATTGAATTTCGTATTCAGATTCGGGTTGAGCCCATATTCAAAATTATTGAATATTAATCCCGATAATATTTAATTTATTTCAATACAAATAATATTTAATTTTATTTAAATATAAATAAGAACAAATATTGAATTTTTCAACTTTTTAATAAAAGTTAAATTAAACTTAAAAAAACTTAGGCCCAAAGTATAAAACTTAGCCCCAAAGTACAGTACTTAATGGTTAAATTTGGAGCTTTACCATATACAATTGTTATTCCGCGTCTATATAAATTCACTAAACATTACCATTGTAATCTTTAGTTCTCTCCATAATCTCTCTCTCATTAATCTCTCTCTCACACATTAATCTCTCTCTTCTCTCTCACCCATTCTCTCTGTAATATTTCTCTCTTTTATTCTCTCCGTAAACTCTCTCTCTCCTCTCTTCTCTCTCTGTGGAATATTAGCGCTTGATGGAGGAGGCTAAGAGGAATTTAGAGCCTGGATTTCAGTTCAATCCTTTTGAACACGAACTTATAAACTTCTACTTGAAGTCTAGAGTTATAGGCTTTATTCTAATGTAGTCGAGGAGAGACAACTGTAAGGGCCTAATTCCAATCCATGACAAGTATTCCATCCCGAAAACCATCCCTGGATCCTCTCCGAAGTGTTTAGTGGAAAGTTCGAAAAAATTGCTTATGACTTTGTTAATTTAACCAAGAAAGTAGCCAATTCTAATATTGGAAGAGAGCAATAATTAAGAAGGCTGGATGTAGGACTTGTGATGGCTAGACTAAGCAAACAGAGATTAGGGATTGAGATGATAATCTTATCGGGGAGTAGTGGATGTTGGCATTCGAAATAAATGAGGTTTCTGATCAGGAGGATTTGAGTATGGTAAGGCATTGGAGGATGCACGAGTATAGCTTGTATGGAGTTAACAGGGATATCCCTAATTTGTTCAATACTATTCTTTGCAAGATAATCCTAGATCATTCCAAGAAGCCTGCAATTAAATTGCATTCCAACAAAATTAAAACTAGTACCGAGGAAAAGAACGATACGATGAAGAAGAAGGAGAAGAATACTAAAAAAATGGATGTCGTTGTGTATTTACAGTCAACAAACTCTTTTGATGATAATGATGTTGTTAACGTGGATTGGATGGATTGGATGAATAGTATTTCTCAAAGCGAAGAAGCGGAAGGTGTCAAACCATAAGAAGATGTTATTCCCAATCTGGGAAAAAGAAAACTTTATGCTGAAACTTCTTATCTTGTGAGTAAAAAAATTTGTTGTTGATCATAAAAAAGTAGCTTGTGTAGTTGTCTGGACATATCACATTATAAACACAGAACACTCTAGAACAGTTAGGCCACATCATTATATTTGTAATATGTAGTTTGCAATCTAGCTATTAAATCATATGATATTGCTTGTTTTACATTTACTTATGATTAAACTTCCAGTTTGTTGAGGCATGCTTTAAAGTTGTATATGAAGAGACAAACTAAAGTGCAGTATCTATGCGTAAATGCATAAACAATATGTTATATGATATTATATAGTTTTTTGAGAAAATTCTAGTATCTTTAGTCTTCAAAAATTTAAAAATTGAGCTGTTTGTGTCGCCAACTAGTAAGCAACTTTACATTTGGATGTTTTGTTTTCTTCTTTTGTATGCGTGGAAGTTTCTGTTTTTAAACTTTTCTTAGAACTTATATGAACCATTGAATCCCGGATATATATTATTCTCCTCTAATAGATGTTAATGGAAGGCATGATAGACTAGTTATATGTTGTCTAGAGCAGGGGCAACTTTTGTTGAATGAAGAAGAAAATTCTTTTTTTCCAAGTGGATATTATCACGAATATTATTTATTTAATACACTCTTGGGGCATCTCCAACCTAACATTAAAACGCCATAATAGTGTAAATTTTACACCATAACACTGAAGTTGAAAGGGGTCTGTTATTGAACTCATTTAGTATGTACATCGGTAGATATAATTTTATGCATTCATAATTCATTTTCATGTGGAATATATAGTGTAGTGGTTGGAGTTAATTTGAGGGATATTGTGATTTTTGCAGCAAAATAGTATAGAAGTTGCACTGTTTTAGTTTGATGGGTTGGAGGTGATCTAAGATAATGATGCTTGTAAGTTATCTATCCTTTCCATCTGATTTATCTTAAGATTTTTTTTCGTTGATTTGATGCAACATTTAACTAAACAATAGAATGGGAAACATTTTGTTAAGTAAGAATTGTTGATTAGTGATTCAGCTTATACATCGCTTTCACAAAATCGGAAGAGAATTATTTACCTCTATGAATCTCAGTAGAAGAACCTTAAACTATTCCACCTATTCATCATCTCATTAGTAGTTACACACTGGAAGTTGCTATGACTCGTCTACGTTCTTTATTTTGAAAAGTTGTTGCTATGCTATTTTACGAACTAATGCACAGACTAGTAATTTTTTGCTACTGATTCATAGGCCTATAAAAATTGTATTTAGGCCCATAAAAATTCTGTAAAAATTCTATTTAGTATTTTTTTTGTATTTTGTTTCTTGGTAATAAAGTCTTAAGTTACACATCATCTCTTGCACTAGTATTCGAAAAGATTATAACTTATATCTATAAATATTTACTTGAACTATCAAGTTATTAAAACAAATTTAAGTAACACGTAACTTTTTTAATACAAGCTAAATGCTAAATGTAATATCCGGGATTTTTGCGGCTATTTTTGTGATATATTAATTGAAATATTATGTGTTTTAAAATTTAATTGTGCCCTTTTGATCTTATCTGTTACGTGTTATGTGCCTAGTAATATCATGTACGGTCCAGGATATTTTCTGAATATGCTTTGAAGGTGTATATGTTTAGATCGTGTAATTTGCAGCGTATTCATGGTTGTTGCATCGATTTTCATGTTCGTTTTATACTCGCCGGAAAACTCTTTCACCGCCTTCGTTTTCTTGCTTTTCCGGCTTCGTCGCTGATTGTTTAACTGTGTTGTGGTGTTAATTAGTCTTAGATCATGTTGGTTGTTAATTTGGTACCAATTTTTCTGAGTTCTGGGTCGTTTTTGTGTCCGCCGGATATTAAGGGTTCATTTGGATTGGGGGTTGGGAAGGGATGGGTTGGGTTGGTGGGGGTTCAATTTTGCAACCCTTGTTTGGGAGGAAATTTAAAACGGAGGGTTGGCTTTATAGGGGTTGGCTGATGGGTTAGTGAGGGTTCATATATTACTAAAACTGGGGAGTCTTTCAACACCCGAATTTGGGGTGTTGTGGAAGGGTGCGCGGGTCCGCTGCATACTACCACTGCTTTCCTGCTATATCTCAACTATTCTAGCACTCTATTTCTTGTTTAATTTTTTAATATTTTAATATAAATGGACGTCTCAACCTCACGAGTCTGTGATTCTATTTCACTTTGTCGTATTTTTTTTTCAAATTACTGCTCAGGGATGCACCTCACTTATAATATACAGCTTAGTTTTTATTTTTTCACCACACTTATAATATATAGCTTAATTTTAATTATTTTTTATTGTATAAGTGTATTATATAAATAGTTATTTAATCATACTTACATACAAAATAATTATTAATATATATTGTAAAATTTAATTTATAATTTACTTTTATTTAAATAAATATTTTATTAAAAATATGATCTCTAACCGCTCATCCAAACATGTTAGGGGTTGAACTCCTTTCTTTTCAACCTCTACATCCAAATAAGGTTAGGGTCAACCCAACCCATCCCTTCCCAACCCAACCTAACCTTTCCCTTACTAACCCAACCTAGCCCTTACCTCCCCAACCCCCAATCCAAACATACTCTAAGCCGCTGGTGTTTTGGCCGGGTTTCGGCTAATTCTCACTGGTATCAACGATTTTGTGATTGGTTGATGCTTGGCTGCTATAACTAAATTGTTGGAGTGTTAATCGTTCGATTTAAATCGAAAACAAGATGCAAACGAACTGTTTTGGGGCAGAACGACGTTGCCGGAGTCTGGAGAAGGCTCGCGGGATTCTGCAGTTTTCCGGCGAGTTCATCTCGACCCGGAACCCATGTTCAACCCAATTTGCAACCTGTTTGACCCAGAAACTGACCCGGTTTTAATCCCTGTGACCCATACCCAAACCCTAATCACCTGTTTTTGGGTTTTAGTTTTAAAAGAATTAATGTAAAAATCTTATTTTATTTAATTATTTACTTATTGATTAATTATTTAATTAACTGATTAATTGAAAATGATAAAAACTGATTTATNGTAAATCTTTAGTTATTTTAAATTATTTTCTAAAATTGAATATTCATTTATTTAATTACTTAAATTAATTGATTATTCTTGAATATTGATTAATTTATTTAATTAATAAATGAATTAATTCTTAAATAATTTTCAAAAATTCTAAAAATCAATATAAATTGATTAAACTGATTAATTAATTATTATAAATAGTTAATTTATTTATTTATTTGATTTAATTAATTTTTAGGGATTAAAAATGATTTGTTAATCGAATTATATTTAAGAATTCGATAACAAATGAACCGTTTGTCCGATCGAGACGAAACGAAGTCCGTTGGCTTCAGAAAAATAACCCGATTCTTTTAAAAATATTTATAAGCAAAAGAATTTATTTTAAAACTGGGAAAATTATTTTACGAACTATTTAACGGACCGATGTTCGTCGAAAAGTGAGTTTTGACCCGTTTTTAATTTTAAACTTATCAAAACGAACTTAACTAAATGTGACGTATCTTATGTGCTATGTGCATTATATGGCTACATGCGTTATGTGATTATGTGTATTGTGTGCTTATGTGACCAGCAGTGCCAGCCAATTAATAAAATATTATTTGTATAATTTCTTTTTTAAAGGGCTAACGAAGGGGTAGTCCTTAGTTATTGAGACGTAGAAATACGTCGACTGAGTTGTTGTCTGGGGTTTCTAGAATCGAGACCAGGAGTTAGCCAGGCAGTTGAGGTTGGACTTGAATAATTTGTTTGGATTACTAGCTTACCAGGCAAGTGATTCTCCCATATTCTAAATTCAGAATAGCCAATTATTTTACATTGAAAATTGCTATTGTTTTATAAATATTCTTGTTAGCTCTTTACAGCTAAATAATCTATACATTATTGCGACTCTGTTATTCTAGTAACTGTTCTACTAGAATATTATTCCTTTGCGAGGATAGATAGTGATAACTGTGCTATCCAGATACATTCTATTCCAGACAAATTGGTCAGAGAATTTGAAAAGCTGGAAATAGAGGTTCGTATTCCGAGTACTACTTCAAATATGCTTTATAGAATGACTTTCCAACCAGAATTGCTGGAAAAGATTAGAATATGTCAAGAAGATATTATAGCCCATGAGAAAGACAGTTTGACTGGAGAAGAAGTAAGGAGTCAAAAGGATAATAAAGGGATCCTAAGGTTTTCTTCTCGTATCTGGGTACCTAATGTAGCAGATTTAAAGGACGAAATTCTGGATGACGCTCACAATTCCAGGTATTCTATTCATCCCGGAAGCACTAAAATGTATTGAGACTTAAAGGAAAACTTTTGGTGGCCTAATATGAAAAAGGAAATTGCGGAATGGGTAAGTAAGTGCTATACTTGCCAAAGAGTTAAAGCGGAACATCAAAGCCTAGCGGACTACTTCAGCCATTGGATATTCCTAAATGGAAGTGGGAACATCTAGCCATGGATTTCGTGCTAGGATTACCGAGAACCAGAGCTGGTCATGATGCAATTTGGGTTATTATTGACAGGTTGACTAAATCAGCGTACTTCCTTCCGATCAACGAAAGGTTTACGCTGGACAAGCTAGTCCATCTCTATCTGAAAGAGATTGTAATGCACCATGGAGTTCCTGTATCAATTATATCAGATCGAGATCCTCGTTTTAACTCAAGGTTTTGGAGACAATTCTAAGAATGCCTCGAAACAAAGTTAAATATGAGTACCGCTTATCACCCACAGACGGATGGACAAAGTGAAAGAACGATTCAGACCATTGAAGATATGCTCAGAGTATGTGCTATAGATTTCAAAGGCAATTGGGACGAGCATTTGCCATTGGTGGAATTCTCCTACAACAACAGCTATCACGCGAGCATTGGAATGCCACCTTACGAAGCTTTGTATGGAAGGAAATGCAGATCTCCTGTATGTTGGGAAGAGGTTGGAGAAAGAAAGATTTTAGGCCCTGAACTGATTCAGCAGACGAAAGAGAAAGTCGAACTCATTCAGAAACGATTAGTAGTTGCTCAAGATCGACAACGCACATACGCGGATCAAGCAAGAAAGTATATGGATTTCGAAGTGGGAGAGCCAGTGTTGCTGAAAATATCACCATGGAAAGGTTTGACCAGATTTGGTAAAAAGAGGAAGCTTAGTCCAAGATATGTTGGTCCATTCGAGATTCTGAAGCGTGTTGGAAAAGTTTCCTATGAATTGGCTTTACCTCCTCACATGGAGCATATTCACAATGTCTTTCACGTATCGATGCTCAAGCGTTATAATCCAGATACTAAGCATGTGATAGAGTATGAGCCGATAGAGTTTCA
>PHNY01299295.1:0-27630 GCA_003724115.2 Anethum foeniculum
CCGGAGGCGCCGCGGGGCCCAAACCCCCCTCCGGTGTTGTTTTGCAGATTCCCCACCAGCAGCTACACCTCAAAGCGGCGGAGGAAGGACTAGATCGGAGCTGGGAGTTATCACCTAGTTGGTTACAAAATTTGTATTTAGAGGTTAACGAACACTTTTTTGGATATTTGTTTAGTTGCTATCTATCACCGATCACCGAAAAGAAGATTAAATTTGTTATAGCAGGTGTAGGATTGTGGACATATTATCTAGTTTAATACACTCGGATGATTCTGCGTGTGTTTTTGACATGTTATGTGCATATATGGAGACATTATGTGGGCTCGTGACGGTGTCAATTACTCATATGCAAGCTGTTTGAGTCTTGCTATGGAGGAAGGATCTGTAAAAGCCTTGTTCTAGTTACAAGAGTGGGACAAGATCAATAATTTTGTGTTGAGTAGAACCAAAGTGACACTACTGACTTTGAGTCATCTTATATTGTTCTAATACTCAGAGCAACTCCAACAATTTCATTCCTTTCTCTAATAAATAATATAATTAAATTAGCTAAAAGCCATTTAGAAGTTAATATTACACATTTTTTTACAACAATTCTTCTTAAACACAATTCCTATTCATTTTATACTAATTAAGTACATATACACAAACAAAATCAATCATGTTGAATACGTGGAAATGAGAGAAATTAATATTAAATTAACTTAGGAGGAAATATCACTCCTCATTGTTGAGAAAGCATATGAAGTTCTTAAAATTTGAGGAGGGGTTCGGGAGCTTGTTGAAGAGCTTGTTGGAGATGATTTTAATAATTGTTTCCTCAAAATTTGACTTAGAAGCTTGAATTAAGTTAATCCTTCCCAACAAACTCTTAGTTCACTCTTTATTTATAAAACAATAGCTCATACTATGATAATGTAAGTTCAACTCTAACAAAAATCTTTAAACTCCCTTTGTATCTATTATTTTAGAATTAAAAGTACATTGAAGTTATAAAAGAACTAAAGGAGAGGAGAGAGAAAGAAAGTGGAGAATTATTTTAATATAAAATGTAAGTTAATAGCTAATTGTGACTCTTAAAAATAAAAAAGAAAGTAGGGCTTTTAGTAATTTGAGTAGCCACTAAGAGCCTATTCGAATTACATTTTTACTCATCTTCTTTATATTTTGAGTTAAGAGCTCAAATAAATAGCTTACTGTATATGGTCTCAGACATTAGCTTAAGACTGGATTGTCAAGACTAGGCAGCTTAAACTTAAACTCAAGTTATATTTTGTGATAAACTAATCTCTTCACTTCTTTTCTCTCTACCCTTTTTTTTTTTACTAGCTTATTGCCCTTGCGATGCACGGGTTGTATGTTTCTTTTATTCATATATTTTTTTAATTATTATAATAATATAATTAAAAATTTAGAATATTATAATATTTCATAAAATTAGTAAAAACACGAATTATATAAAAAAATCATGTGAAGATTGATAATTTAGTTTAGAACATAATTTTGATCAAAGTATTTGTTAATATATTTGAAAATAATAAATAAAATATTAAAATTTATATAATATACTTAAATATACTAATATTCCCTTATTTTAGAAGATCTACTTAGATTTGTACTAAGTAATCTATTTAATTTATGATACATACTTGACTAATATATTCAATCTAGAAGACCTACTTAGATTTAGTTTAGATTATGAAATTAGAATATTCTTTTATTTCAGATCCAACGGTTATCATCTATTCAATTCAAGATCCAACGGCAGGGCTGGCCCTAGAGATTTGGGTGCCCTAGGCGAGATTCCGAAATGGTGCCCCTTTGTTCTTTATGTCTAATTTTTTTTACACATCTATAGTTAAAATTTTAAAACAACTTGTATATGCAACAAAATATTAGAATTGTTTGATGTTTGATATCTTGAATTCTGAGTTCCTGAACTTCACAAAATTGATAAAATGCATCATACAAGACAATCCACTATAAGAACATCTATTATTCACATCTTAAGTTTATCCATTATTTTACGATAACACTATAAGAAACTTAGTTATGCGCATAAAGTCTCAGCTAGTACTTAAGTGTATTTTTTCATGTGTGCCTTTCTTACTTCTAAATATATATACACATATTACATACAGATCAAATCGCTTTCGTCTTCTCGTAATTAATGGATTATGTGTGGTACCATATTGTCAACGGTAACAAATTACTTTTGATATCATCAAAATTATAATTTATAACCGGTTTCCTCCACTTTAGTGCCTGACAAGACTTTCTGGAAATGAATTTGGATATGTTTATGCCATTCAAGTTATAATATGTTTTGCAGAGAAATAATTGTAATGCTTTAACTACAAAAGACAAGATGAATATGTTCCCAACTCTAATTTTCTTTATCTCTCATGGTAATATGGTAATGTTACAATTATGGATCATTCTANCAACAAATTAGAAACGCGTCATGTTATAATCACGGATTATTATAGTAGGCCTTATTTTCCAAANTAAGTGTTTTAGTATTTTAAATTTATGTTATTTTTAAGCTTTCAAAAATAATTCTCAAATAAATAATTTCAATATATTTTCAAATTAAATGGATGCCTCAAATACATTTATATATTAGTATATTTTAAATTGAATTTGTATATTTAATATAAAAATTATACCTATATAAATATATATAGTATAGGAAAATTTTGGTGCCCCTCCCCGAAGTGGTGCCCTAGGTGGTCGCCTTGGTCAAGGGCCGGCCCTGTCCAACGGTCCCTGTTACATCGGTAGTACATGACCAAATATTTGGATAAAATCACTCTTATGCATATTATATTATAAGGATATAATTTGTAATTTTAGTATATTTTTAATTATAAAATATAAGATAAGGAACAAATTTAAAAATTATTGTTGAAGATGAATTTATATTGTCTTTTTAAAAATTATATTTTTTATATTATTTATAAAGTGGAAGCTAAGAATCCATTGGAAATTTTTGTTGGATACTCTTCTTTATACTTTCACATAAACTGTTCACTTAACATGTTCAATTGAAAATTTTACACAGGTAGCTAATAAAATAAGGTACAATAAAAATCAAGATTTTTTTTTTTTTTGAAAAAAATAAAAATCAAGATTAAAACATACAATTTCTTTATGAATCTGACGCAGCACGGTATAATAGAAAAAGAAAGTATTAATTCTTAAAATACTTTTACCCGAGAAATCTACACACTTTAAATTTACAAAATAATGATCTAATTCATGAAAAATAGTTCTTGGATTCACAAAATAATTAAGAGTAAACCCTCTATAACTTAATTCTTTAAATTAAACGGAAGGCTATTTTAGGCCCAGAACCACTAAAGTCTGTACAGGTCCTTTTACAAAAGCCCAATTTTTACAAAAGCCCAATCCAAAACCCAGCCCAGGAAAAAAATTCTCAAAATTTAAAAGCCCAAACAAACACCTCAAACATATACACACAGATACACACAATTCTGTTAGACGACGCCATGATTACACACCCTTCGCTTCTTATCCTACGCCCCTTTCTTAAACCCTCACTTCTCAATCGCACTCTCTTTATCAACTCTCACCGATTCTCTCTCCGATGCAACTCGTCTTTAACTGCTGAGTCACTCAACTCGGACACTAATGAAACCGGCCGGTCCGGTTCCCGGTCGTCCCCTCCTCCGTCCGGTTCTCTACAGAAAATCGACGTTAATCCTCCCAGAGGTACTCGAGACTTCCCTCCCGATGAAATGCGCCTCCGCACTTGGCTGTTTCACAATTTCCGTGAGGTAGTTTACTTTTCGAAACTCGATAAATTAATACTCGTTAAATTAGTAATAGTAGAATCTCGATAAATGAATATTCGATAAACGAATGACTTCTTAATGAATAATGTAGTATATATTCGATAAATTAATAACCTCGTTTTGTGTGTGTTTTTTAGGAATGATTAAATTGTGTGTTTGGAGTAGTTAGGAATGTGTAATTGTTAGTACTATTTTGTAATGTGGAAATTACTCGATAAGTTAATAACCGTGATATAACCGTTAAAGCTCGATAAATGAATGTTAGATAAACGAATGACATGTAAATGAATAATGTAGAATCTATAAGTAAATATTTGAAAAATTAATATAGAATTGTTTTTGTTTGAATTTTGAAATGAATGATTAAATTGTGTGTTTAGAGTAGTTACGAATGTGTGATTGTTATATTTTGTAATGTGGAAATTAATTGATAGATTAATAATCGTAGAAACTTGATAAATGAATGACTTGTAAATGAATAATGTAGAATCTCTGTAAGTAAATATTTGAAAAATTAATATACAACTGTGTTTGTATGGAATGAATGATTAAATTGTGTGTTTGGAGTAGTTACGAAAGCGTGATTGTTGTTATTTTGTAATGTGGAAATTAGGTTTCGAGAATGTATGGATTTGAAGAGGTTGATTTTCCGGTGCTGGAATCCGAGGCGCTTTATATCAGAAAAGCCGGGGAGGAGATTAGAGATCAGGTTATTTTTATTTTTATTTTTTTTATTTTGTGTGGATAATTATTTTATATGTGTTACATGTAACTATGTAAGACATCTGTGCTTTTGTTTAGTTTGAAGAAGATAAGTTTTACGAAGTTGATATTATGACCTCCTACCTTTATTGGTTTTTGTTATCGAACTGCAGTGATGGAGTGTAACTATTATAGATTTTATAGTGCATTAGCATATTAGGTTGTTTTTATATATTTGAGCATTGTTAAATGTATTCATATTCCGTGAAGTTGGTCTATAGAGGGGATGCATTTCAGTTATTTGTATGGAGCTGTACAGTCTCTAGTCTACACGTCATGTTAATGTATTGTCATCAGTTGTAACTTGCATCTTTCCTCCTATATGAATATTTTTCATACTTTACTCATACATGGTAGTTTGATTATTTTATTGATAGTGTACGTTTAAAGAGTATTTAAGACCGTAAGTTTTGTTTACTGACTCAAACTTTGCCATCTCCACGTTTCTTGGTGCAGCTTTACTGTTTTGAGGATAGAGGGAACCGTCGAGTTGCGTTAAGGCCTGAATTGACTCCTTCTTTGGCGAGGCTTGTGATACAAAAGGGGTATGCGATATCCGGACATGCAACATTTATATGGTTTCCTTATAAGAGAAAAAAATGTTTCAATATTGTGCCATTTTGCAGAAAAAATTCAAGTAGATCTTTTTGTTTGTGTTTTAATATCTGAGTACCCTTTATTTATTGTCATTTATGATTTTCTTTATCCAGGTACGGATGCCAGATTTTGATCTACATGTTTTTTCCTTTCCAGAAAATCTCTATCCTTCCCTGTTAAATGGTTTGCTGTGGGACAGTGCTGGCGTTATGAGAGAATGACTAGGGGACGACGTCGTGAACACTACCAGTGGAATATGGATATTATTGGTGTAGCTGAAATATCAGTATGTAGAATGTTTTATTTACAAATGCGCTAGCACATTCACACGCACACACGCACATGCACACAAACACAAAACTCATATATATATAGAGATAGATGGATAGAGAGAGAAAATCAAGTACTATTCACAATTTACTCCATGAATTGGGACACATCAATTGATTTCAAAATCATGCTGTGGATAAGTTTGCAGGATCTTCAATCAACTGGTTAGAATTTAGAAAAGTATAAAAAATGTAATCAGCTATATATAACCTGCTTCCCTTGCATATTGAGATGGTTTGGGGGTAAGCCTACTCAAGTTTTGTTGCACATGAACTGCAAGCTTGTACTATTACAGGATGTCATTTATATATATTTCCTGTCTGTATATGTTTATCTGTATGACTGTATGTACCATGGAGGATCTAAATATGTGTAAATTTACTATGTTTATGCTGACAAATAATGAATGTATTAATATTGATATCTGAGGTAAGTTTTCCCATTACATAACATTGTTAATCTACTGCTGCTATTAATGATATTTACTTTGTGTTTCTTTGAAGCTCATCCTTTGTGTTTTTTTTTTTTGGTTATAGGCTGAAGCTGAACTTATTTCGTCAATTGTCACTTTCTTCAAGCAAATTGGGATCACTGCATCTGATGTTGGGTTTAAGATTTCTAGCCGCAAGGTTTACATCTACGCTTATATACTACTTTTTCAGTTCTTTGCAAAGGCTTTGTGATTGAGGCCTTAAAAGTCTGATATATATGAAAAAAGGATAACAGCTTAAGCTTTGATACTTTGTCAAAGTAAAATCTGTTCTGATGCTTTGATACATCATTTACTCTCAGCGCTTTATACGTAAATGAAATGTTCAAACACCTGCAGAATTGGTAGTAAAGGCTTGAAAGTAGTGTTTCTACTAACTGTTCACTAGTATGCTGGAAAATGCACCAATCTATTACAGAGTGAAGCTGGTAGGACTACTATTTCCACTGATGTAGACTTATGTGTGTAGGTCTACTACACACATGTCTACATCATTTACTCTCAGCGATGTACTCGTAAATGGAATATTCAAACACCTGCAGAATTGGTAAAAAAGGCTTGAAAGTAGTGTTTTTACCAACTGTTTCACTAGTATGCTGGAAAATGCGCGGATCTATTACATAGTGAAGACTGTTATTTCCACTGATCCAAATGCAGGAATCAGTCTAGCAATATGGGTAAGATAAAGACATGTCTTAATATACTGATCTGAAGTTTTCCTTTGAACTGGAGGGAGCTTAATAATTTATAATTGCTAGAATATGATATAATATGATCCTCTTTTTTCTCTTTTTTACCTATCTCCTCAAGGTTTGCTCTTTTAGTTCCTAAAAAATTCAAGCTGCCGAAACTATGTGACACAAGCTTACTTTTATTCCCCACCAAATAAGTTCATGGCCATTTCCTTTAGATTATGTCAATGTTGCATATCCCAAAAATTTGTTGTTTGTATGGTATCAATTTTTCGTTAACACAGGTCCTCCAAGAAGTGTTGAATTGCTACTCCATATCAGACGCTTTATTTGGAAAAGTTTGCATCATTATAGACAAGGTCAGTTGTGTAATATATAAATCTTCTAGATTATATTTTGATGCAAAATCGACCAATTTTTTTGAGACATACTAATGGGTCCAGATCTCCCTATATGGGATTTGATGACATATTTGCCAGAATTTTTATGTATAGTCTTATAAATCTAATAATAGGTATTGTTTACCTTATAAGCACTTTCTTGTAGAGTCAGGTTTTTAGAGACTTGGACAAAATCTTAAACATCTTTATTTGTTGTGATCAACATTTATAAACTTGCTCGTTGCCTAAGAATTAACTACTGTGTAGACTGTAAAGTGACATGTGATGATATTGGGGGTTAATGATCGACAATATTAAATTTAGAGCTCGAATAGCCTTTTAATGCTTTCACTGTTACAATGACAATTGGATTACGCAAAGGTAGCTGCTAGAAGACCGTCTGCACTTCTATACTTAATACCCTCAAGTTAATTATGTTCACATATACGCCGCCGGTGGTTAGTTATTGTAATGGTACTTGTGAGTAGGCTTCTTTTAAAATAGTTAGGTGCACTCAGTTTTACTATCCCAAAGTATTTTATTGAGGTCCTTACTACCCCAAAGTATACGACTGGATGCTAAAATTTTCTTCAAGTTAGACAATTGCACCTTAATTAGCTATTGGATTAGTTTGCAGCACCCATGATCATTGCTTATCTGGAAATGAAGAATGCTCCTGATTGTGCGTATCATTATATTGATAGTATAAAGTAATTAGTTAGTTTGATAGAAGTAAAACAAGCTACAAGGCTTTCTTATGCCACTTTATACCTATGATATAGTTCCCTAGTTGTTCTAGCATTTATCCAGATTCAATATACATCAGACGCCACTCTTTATTTGTCATTACTAATTACTATTTAGTGTAACTAGGTTTTCATGTGTTGCTATAAATGGTGTGTTGAAACAGATGGGTAAAATTCCAATTGAGGAGATAAAGAAAGAGTTGGCACTTGCTCAGCTACCAGGGGAGGCTATTGAGGAAGTGCTGCAAGTCCTTTCTATGAAGTGCCTGACAGAGCTGGAAGGTCAGTTGCAAAGTTTAGTGGACAAATTTCTTATCTTTTCAAAAAACATCTTGATTGGTTTATAGTTAAAGATTACGGGACTTCAAATTATGTGTTACAGAGAAGCTTGGAGCTGCAGGGGAAGCAGTAAGCGATCTTAAACAGCTGTTCTCACTCGCTGATAAGTATGGGTTTTCGGAATGGATACAATTTGATGCTTCGGTTGTTCGGGGCCTAGCCTACTACACAGGAATCGTTTTTGAGGTCGGTGCAATCTACTTCTAACTCGAAACCTGAATTCTTTTTATAAGTCTGATTTATTAAAACCATGGATTCTGTATTTCCCTAGTTTCGAACAGTACTTTTTCTGTATTGCATTGTTATCTTATGATTTGCTTGCACAAGATCTTTGAAATAATCTTGGAATACTTTGGGTGGTGCAATGTTGTTATCTAGCTATCAGCACCATCCATACTCGGGCTCGCAACTTCTAATCCAAAAGTGATAAGAGTTATTCCAATGGTCGATCGAACGGGGACATCTTAGTAATTCGAAGGTTCCCTGCACGTAGTATGTTCTCATTGTGTTAGTAGACTTTATGGTCTGACTAAGTGTTGTGGAAGGCGCAAACACACAATTTCCTGCACTATATTCCCTAATCCTTGTTCCAAAATTCAACTTCCGTGTAGTTGGAATTTGGAATTAGACTGCTAAAGTAAGCTCAGTGTCTCTAAAACACCCAAATACCTAACCGCAGGGTATTGGTTGCTACTCTCATTACCAAAAACAAACAAACAAAAGTTATAATCTCTGCAATTTAATTATAAAACTTACAAAGCTAAGTACATCTCACTAATTAACTTACCTTATTATTGTTCCTGCAGGGCCAGCGAGTTTAATATTGTTATATACAGTGAAAGTAAATTGGAAAGGAGAATTTGTATATAGTGGAAATTAAGAAAAAACTTTACATATATGAAAACGGGCGGGTTGAGCTGTTCCTAAGCAGTAGAGTGTCTTTACAATTTAATTAGTAGTTCAACGTGAAATGTTAGCAGTGAAAAGTTTAGTGATCAAGTATGGAATCTACTATTGGCAGGTAGCTTCTGGTCTTATTTAGTAGATGTTTATGATTAAGTATTCCTCTTATCTGTATCAGAAGGTAGCTTCTCGTCCTACGTAGTAGATATTTATGATTTATTAATATTGTTTATCTGTATCAGACTATCAGGTGCTTTAGTTAAGCAATTTTAGTTAAAAGTGCGTTTTATAAAGCATTGGCCAAGCTAGTCAAGAGAAATTCTAAGACGACCACTCAGTTCCTTTCCTGGCTTACCCCCCTAGGTCTCTCAAGTCTCAATGGGTATATTCAACTTCCTCAAATGTCAAGATCGCTGTGTCATGGCTTCAGTTGTTTGTTGTATGAATGGAAGCTGTTGCTCAGTTTTTTTAAGCATTTCTACGTGGAAAAGAATTAGATAGTATAAAGAGAGAGGAAGTTCATATCCTAATAGCAAGGTTGATAGTTTGAGGCTAGTTTAGAAGTGCACGAGTAGCATTTTTAAATTTTGCAACCTTATTATAAGTACAAGTAAACATCTCACGTTACATGCTTTATCTGTCATAAAGGCCTTTGGGGAGGGGGGCAGAAGTGAAGAACTTTATCTGTGATTAAAACCTAACAAGCTGACTGTATTTACCAATGCTGTGAATGTTTTAATTTGTTATATATGTTTGTTGACTTGTTAAAATATTTATCTGTTGTCGATTTATCACTAGAACTTAGAATAGATATGCTGTTTATTATTACAAGGAGTATATTCCATGTATGACTATTATACATGCTTTAAATAGTAATTAGTAAATTCCATTTCTTGAGATGTTCGGGCCTCGGGGGCAGGGTTACAAGTTACCAGTGTTTGGCTGCAAACCCAAAAAAGGACCAAAACATATTTTTCATGTGCTTATATGATTTAAAATATGAGTTAATAGAAAAACGGTAAAATGTCCTGTCTTTGCCGTACTAGTAGAAAGTAATAGAGCATCTAGTGTTGGTATTCACAATTTAGTCCATTAAGTGTAATTTATTTTACCAAAATTAAAAATCTGCCATGTTTGAATTCTTACCTATTGCCTGGCCTTCTCTCATCTCCTTCTCTAATTGTCATCTGCTTTTAAATTTCAAGGGACTTAATAGATAGACACCAATTAGTAAAATGATTCCTATCTTCTTTTTGATGGCTTGTGTCCTTCCCTTTGTTCTGAGTGTTCTTAAGTGATGATCCTGACTTTGCAGTTGGTTACAGTGTTGTATGTCTTATGTGCGCACAGTCACATAGATATAGAAATGGTTAGATGTGTTTCTGTATATAAAGTTATAAACACACAATAGTTAAAATACTGGTCATTGCGTACGTGAGCCGGAACTCTAGGTACTGTTTAATAATTCAAAGTATTTATTAATTGTATCATATTATTTTTCTGGTGTTCGTTGCCAACTCTAGAATATACTCCTCAATGCGTAGAGTCTTGATCCTTGCAGATTATTATATGAAGGGTCCAGAACATTCTTAAGTTTAGATACTTCAGATATCTCTAACTAGTAGGTGGTTTTATCTTTTGTTGTGTAGCTTAGTTGTTTATGTTCTACTATTAAGTTATTGGTCCCGGAAGTGATTGATCAAGGACTTAATTATTATGGATTAAATAAATAACCATACCCCCATTACACCATTCGGCCGTAGTGTATTACTTCAGTTATTCTGTTTAAGTCTATCGTGTTGTTACGCCAAGGTTGGGTTTCCTTCTACCCCTGTTTTCTACTATCTCGTTGGTCGTTGCTGCATCACTAGCTCTGCATAGAAGAAATTCCCAATGATGGTTCCTCAAACCTTAATTTCCCTAGAGCAATGTCCATGTAAACTCTGTATCTACTGTCTAAACTTTGCTACTATATATTATATTCACTTTCTCTGCATTGGTTTTTTGTTTTCAAAGAAAACGCTTAAGAGAAAACATATGCTAGGTGTTTACCTGTGGAATAATTTTCATCCAAGTCATTAATGCTTATCATTTCTCAAATCCTAGTGCCATTTTTGTTTTATTTATATTTTTTGCTTTGATGGGGTTCCATTGCTTACAGGGATTTGACAAAGAAGGAAAACTAAGAGCAATCTGTGGCGGTGGGCGATATGATCAATTGCTCTCAACTTTTGGAGGGGATGACATTCCTGCATGTGGATTTGGTTTTGGTGATGCTGTGATAGTTGAAGTAAGTGAAGCACTTTCAGTTCTCTTTAATTCTTTACACAAGGGTTTTTTTCCTTTCATCTCTGGTTATAACTTATAACTATTGATAATTTGTCAAAACTATATATATAATTTTGTCAATTGATGTGGGTTGTGAGCCAGTAGGCTTATTGCATAAGGTTTAAAAAGTGAGCTCCAATTTCTTTTATGTTTATGGTCTAATATTATTTGAAGCCTACGGTCACAACATGATGATTATAATTATTCTCGTTTCTTGTAGAGATATTATCATGTGATTTTTTAAACCTTTTTCTAAACAGGTTAATTTTGCGGCCTTCTTTTTTTCCGTTTCTTATGTAAGTCTTTGTTATACATATATTGAGAGGGGAAGAGCAGATTGAAAGGTCATTGGAGAGGGCTGCCTTGCCACTAGGCTACATCCTGGACCCGTTTTTATGACCTTTTTTCCCATTGTTTTTGTTTTAATGTAATATGTCATAGTATCCTTGCTTTTGAATGTCAATTCCTTCATAGTCATTGTATATTTCAATCCAAGAATTAAAATAATTATAAGGTTACCTTTGGTGTAATGTTCAGTTGCTCAAGGAGAAAGGGATATTACCAGAACTTAGTCCCTGTGTGGAGAATATTGTTTGCTCGTTAGATCGTGATCTTCATGGGGCAGCTGCTGCAATTGCTACTAAACTCAGGGGAAGCGGACAAAGTGTTGATTTGGTCTTGGAAAACAAGCCACTGAAATGGTCTGGTTACTTGCCTAATTTATAAAGTTTCTTTCAATTATACACCCTTGAGGAGTGCTGTCTTGATGCTTCTAACAAATATTTGTAGGGTATTTAAACGAGCAAATCGGGTAAACGCCGCAAGGCTTATATTTGTAGGGGCTGATGAATGGCAAAAAGGTATGGTCAGTGTAAAAAATCTTTCAACTGGAGAACAATATGAGGTGAAAGTTGATGATTTAGAGTGAGTAATATATTTGTATTCTTTAATTATTTCTGTCGTGTTCGAATATTTTTGTTTTTCAATTGAGCCTGTGTCTTCCCTTATTCTGTACAGTACAAAAATTTGAAGTGCAAGTATGCAGATAAATCAATTAGATTTTGTTGCTACAAGTTACCATAACAAAATGTCTCTTGGCGATATTAGTAGTTAGTATCTTGAGGCCAGACTCCAGAGACTAGTTTCTCTGGCCAGATGATTGGTTTAGAGGAGAAATAAAACTTTAATCTGCATACCATTATTTACGAAACTATATATGTCAAATGAAGTGAGTTTCCGGTCGACAATGTGTTTCACATGTGCCTAAAAGTTGCCTTTTTATTTTTTTTACCGAACAAAAGTTGCCTTCTTTATACTGCAGATTGTAACAATCATTTAATTTGATACTTTAGTGAGTGCTGTAAAATACTAAAATATTCGTTGAAGCTGCTCTTTGAACAGTTATACCATCAGTGGTTACAATTTAGCCCATTGCAGGTGGTATGCAATATGCAGTGCATAGTTGGTTAATTTCTGCAATGTAGTAATGAATTCACTTTTATAAAGCTAGTACTGGTGTTGATTTTGTCATTATAAACTTAGCAAATGTATTATTGTGCAGAGCTATCTTTTTTTACCAGGTTTTATTTTTAAAAAACGCATCGACAAGTAATTCAAAGGCCAAGGACGTTCATTCATTTCGTTATACAGTTGGTAGATCGCCCTTTCTTCCAAAAGTTCGTAGTATCATATGGTATTATTTTGAAATATAATAATATAACGGTATTTGTCTTGCAAAAATTTCTCTTTCGTAGAAATTTCTATTTGGTAATATAATGTGTACGTGCTAAATCATGATTTTTTTTTAAATTATAGTATATAATTTGAAAATTAAATTATCATTTAGTTTAATCGTGTGAAATATCATTTTTCTAAAAAGCTAGACTGGTAATTAAATTATAAAATTCGAAGCTGTACGGCTTAGTTTGTGGCCGCACTGCACTAACAGAATTTGAATAACGTATTTGACAATGTTCAAACAAACAAGAGGTGTTGGGTACTTAGAAATTTTAATTGTAGAGGTTTTGCAAACTATCGACGTCACACAAATCTTGGAAATGGATATAGTAAAACCAGAACAACCGAACATCTTTGAAAGCTGTCAAGGGATTTAGGGTGTGTTTGGCGTTGTTGTTGCAGACAGCAACAGCAGTTTTTTGCTGAAAAGCAGCTAAAATACTGTTTGGTAAAATTTAAAAGCTGCTTTCCTGAAAAGTGCTTTTGGCCTAAAAGCTGCTGTTAGAAAAAGTAAGGCCCCTCATGCTTTTGGAAAAAGCTGCTTTTCAGTTTTTACGGGAAACAGATGTTAATTTCACCATCAAACCTCACCAAAAGCATTAATTTATTTAATTTTTTACATCAAAACATAAGTATATCAAAAATATTACCAAACAATTATCTGATTTTTAAAACAACACTTTTTTCACCAGCACTTTTTCTAACCACACAACAATTTTTAACAGCACTCCCAAACAGAGCCTTAGTTGCTTTTGTCAAAATTGTCATCCTATGTTCTGTTTGCAGTTTTAAGCACAGTGGACGGTAAGACACTACTTCTTCTGTCCTTTTCATTTCTATACACTTTCCGTTTTTGGATGTTTCATTTATTTTTATATATTTCAAAAGTTACTAAAAATAGTAAAATTTTAATAATATAAAAATTAACTACATCCACTATACTCACTTTATATATTAAATATTGATTGACCCTACCACTTTACCCACTTTTCTTACTTTTTATCATTAAATCACACTTTTTCTTAACCTCCGTAACCAATCCAAACATATACAATTCGGTGGGACGGAGGGAGTAAAAAAAACACAAATTATATTGTTTGCAGTTTTAAGCACAGTGGAGGGTAAAACACTACAAAAGAGAAACACATGCGCCAAGTTATCATTCATCATCAATAATGGAAGTAGCTCTCTCCCTCATCTTTTCAATCTCTCTTCCTCTACTTTTGCTTTTCAAACTTGGAAAGTACTGTATCAGCAAGTCGAATCGTCGGCCACCAGGTCCCTGTGGCCTCCCGTGGATAGGGAACCTGCACCAGTTTGACAGCATCAACCCTCACATCTACTTGTACCAACTTTCCCTGAAGTATGGTCCTCTCATGTTCTTGAAGTTGGGCTCAGTTCAAACTATAGTCATCTCCTCAGCAAGCACAGTTAGAAAAGTTTTCAAGAACCATGATCTTTGTTTTTCAGGTAGGCCAACTTCCGTTGGCTCACAGAAAGTGTCATACAATGGCAAAGACATTATTTTCTCCCCCTATAACGAGTACTGGAGGGACATGCGAAAAATATGTAACCTTCATCTTTTTAGTTCTAAAAGGTCCGAGTCTTTTCAACCCGTTCGTGAACAAGAAGTTGCACAGATGGTTAAAACTATACGCGATGGAGCTGCTTCTGCTGATTCTAATATCGTAAATTTGAGCAAAACTCTTATGACTTTAACAAGCTCTATTATATTTAGAATTACGTTTGGTAAAAGATATGAGGATGAAGATGGTGCAGAGAATGATAATAATATGAGTAGTAGATTTCATTGGCTACTTGCTGAATCTCAGGCCAATGTTGTAGGTTTCTTTCTTGCAGATTATTTTCCTCTAATGGGTCGATTGATTGATAGAATTACTGGGGCTCGTGCTCGCCTGGAGAAGAGTTTTGATGCGTTAGATCATTTTTATCAACAACTCATTGATGAACATCTTCATGCATCTACGAAATATGCTCAATACACCAGCATCCTCGACATCTTACTTCAGATGAAAAAGGATTCATCTGAGTTCACGTTGGATCACGTCAAAGCAATATTAATGGTAAGCAAACAATATAAAATTTTAATGTTTGCAACTCCGACCTTTCTGATAAATTGA
Source organism: Anethum foeniculum (assembly GCA_003724115.2). NCBI lineage: Eukaryota > Viridiplantae > Streptophyta > Magnoliopsida > Apiales > Apiaceae > Anethum > Anethum foeniculum. Next base: position 15,264 of record PHNY01299295.1, read on the forward strand.
TGAACTTCAGTTTGCTGTAACTGTTAAATTCTTCGATTCTGTGTTAATATATTGTTTTCCCTACATTATGCACAGGATGTTATAGTCGCAGCATCAGATTCAAGTGCAGCAGCTGTTGTATGGGCCATGACTTTGTTAATCAAGAACCCCTCAAAAATGAAGAAAGTGCAACAGGAGGTTAGGGAGTTCACCGGAAAGAAAGTGTTTGTAGACGAAAACGACGTCGAAAAGCTTGTTTATCTTAAAGCAGTTGTGAAGGAAGCAATGAGATTGAACCCTATTGCTCCACTTCTTGTCCCTAAAGAAACAACCGAAAAATGTGTCATAAATGGGTACGAGATCGAAGCTAAAACACTTGTATACGTGAACGTGCATGCTATAGGAAGGGATCCGGAATTTTGGGAAAATCCCAACGAGTTTTTACCCGAAAGATTCATAAATAGTAGTATTGATTTTAAAGGACAGGATTTTGAGCTGATACCATTTGGGGTAGGCCGGAGAATATGTCCTGGTATCGCATTGGGAGTGGCTACCACGGAGCTAGCGCTTGCTAATCTTCTCTATTCTTTCAACTGGGAATTGCCTTCCGGTACGAAGAAGGAAGATATTGACATGGCTACCCTGCCTGGCATAACAATGCACAAGAAGAATCATCTCTGTCTTGTCCCAGTCCCACAAATTGTTAATTAGGTATCACATGCATATTTAAACGTGTTATGTGTAGATTACACAAGAAACATGGTGTATTCTGTTTGAGGATTATTATCTCAGTACGTTTAGTGTAATAATATTATCAGCACCTCTAATTAGAATATAATTAGCATATGCTATGATAATGATGGAAGTAAGGAAGCTGGAGCTGGTCCCCAAAAATTATAGCGGATACATAGTTGCAACAATCGTTTGCTAGGGACCAGGATCCGATAATGATTATGATCACGATAATGATGCTGCTGCTGATAATGATTATAAAAATGATAATGATTATGTAAGTGCTGATTTACTGTATAGTTTCATTTGGTTGATTACTTTGTTATTGTTTTGGACATGAATTTTGGATGTTCGATAAGCTTGGTTTAATGCCAGCAGGTGGTTGATTAGGTATTTGGTAGTTTACTACCATATCTCAGAGTCGCAACTTCCAAATATATTTGAGTGATTGCGCTATACAGTATGAATAATTGTCTGAAAAGAACCATCTGTTTTAATCAGAAGCAAGCTCTTCGTCCAACTTCATCCCTGTCTTGGACAAACCTGTATTATTGAAGCAATGAGGTACGAAGCCCAGCAAGTAATCACTGTTTTAACTAACACGACCAAGTATGATTTTCACAATTAATTTAATGGAAAAGCGTTTTGAAGTGGAATTCAAAACAATATAATGATTGCAGTTTTTGTTTCAAATCATAAATCAGTATCTAAAACATCACACTGATTTTGGCTACCTCATATTTCCGTAGTCTTTCCTATTGTGTCATATCTCCTTGGTACTTGTCCTGAGATCCAATAATCGTTAATCATGCTCTCCAACCACAGTTCTGACAAGTGCACAAGCTCAAAGAGGGATCGACGAGACTTTGATACACCAACCTTGATAGCTTACTTACTCAGACTCAGACTCAGCCTGAAGTGTCAGACTTACAATATTTACGTATTTAGAGCATCTCCAAGGGCAAGAGTTAAAACTGTTAGCTAAAAGAGGGATCTATAAGACTTTGATGCACCAACCCCCAACCTTGATAGCTTAGTTACTCCGACTCTTCCTGAAGTGTCAGACTTGACAATATTTACGTATTTATGGCTTAATAATTTTAGAATAATTTACTATAAAAATCAATCTTGTTTGTTTAGTTGATATTGCATTTTATTATATCAAATTCTGCAACAATAATTTGGCAGTACAGATCTGTAGCATAGGTATAAAATCAAAAAGAAACTATTATGAGTCAACTCCTCCTTTCTCGTGCTGAACCCTAACAACTATTTCTTGTGCTCAATTATTGTTAGTATGCTGTTTTCTTGTCAACTTCCCTAATTTTTTGGTGAAGGAGCGGGATAGCTAATCAAGTAATCCTTTCAATTCATTGTCACATGTCGTTTAGCTATAGTTCTTGTTCTGCATGCTACTCGAAATTCTATTCAGGAAAGAAATGTGAGTTTGCCATTTCTGTATTATCTGTGGATCTTACATTAGTTTTGATAAGGAGCATCTACTTTTCGACGGGTTATGGTTAAAATCAGACTTATACTAACAGTCCCTTTCATCTTTCAAAATAATGAAAGTCTGCAAAACCGTAAGAGAATTCTGCAGATGAGCATTTGTACAGCTCCGGAGATGCTCCTAGTGGAAAGTCTGCAAAACCGTAAGAGAATTCTGCAGATGAGCATTTGTACAGCTCCGGAGATGTGCTCCTAGTGGGGGGATTGCTTAAGAGAATGCTAGATTACAATTTTATATCTTTTATATTATTGTCTCTATATTTATCCTTAGCATTACATAACAATAATTGTGACAACCCGGGTCAAATCCCGAGCCTTTTTCGAAAACCGGGTCAAGTTCCGATTCCGAGTCCGAAATAAGCCAAAGCCTACTGGCCCAAATGCAGCCAACTTGGGTAATCAACAAGCCCAACATAGGCTCCCAAAAAATGCCCAACATAGGCTCCCAAAAAATCATGATTTGTTGGTGTACATAATAGTAGTAGTACTTTTGCATTATAAACTGAACAGAAGTCATATTTCTTATCGATGTGGGACTGGAGTGTTACAATAATTCTGGCTGAAGTTGTACTACTACTAGCAACAACTATGGTTTTGTTCTCTTCTCAATTTCTGATCTTATGGAAGCAACTATTCTAACCCTTTGTTGCTTTTCGAACTGTAGACCCAACCTCATGCAACTTGGGAGGTGTAAATATCAGAAGATATGCAACTTATGCACTCTGACTTTAATAGGTATGAACATGGAGCCATATAGAAATTACTACATATTGCTCTTTTTTTCTTTATTTGGACTATTTCATATAGCATTTTTTAGATTCTGTTCTTGGTAGAGACACTGTTGAGTTTTTTTTCTTTAGGCTTGATGTGCCCGAAGGAGCCCCTAACTACCCGAAATTATAAGAGTTCCACGTGTTAATACACGAGGGTATAATTGTATGATTCTAGCCTCGTGTAAGTTCCTGAGAGTGACCGCATAAAAAAATCTCTTTTATACTGAACGAAGTTAATTATTAATATTTGATCAACCAATCAAATAAACTGTGAATTTAGTGATGGAAAATTGTTAAAATATACTTTTGTTTTTCAAAGTTAGATATTACTATGCTTGCAAGTCGAATCGTCGTCCACCAGGTCCCAGTGGCCTCCCGTGGATAGGAAACCTGCATCAATTTGACAGCGTAAACACTCACATTTACTTGTACCAACTTTCCTTGAAGTATGGCCCTCTTATGTTCTTGAAGTTAGGCTCAGTTCAAACTATAGTCATCTCCTCCGCCAGCATGGCCAGAGAAGTTTTCAAGAACCGTGATCTTTGTTTTTCCAGTAGGCCAACTACAGTTGGCTCACAGAAAATATCGTACAATGGCAAAGACATTATCTATGCACCCTATAATGAGTACTGGAGGGAAATGAGAAAAATAACTACCCTTCATCTATTTAGTTCTAAAAGGTCTCAGTCTTTTCAACCTATTCGTGAACAAGAAGTTGCACTAATGATCAAAACTATACGCGATGGGGCTGCTGCTGGTTGTAGTGTTGTAAATTTGAGCAAAACTCTCGTGACTTTGACAAGTTCAATTATATTTAGAATCACCTTTGGAAAAAGATATGATGATGAAGATGGTGCAGAGAATGACAATAATATGAGCAGTAGATTTCATTGGCTAACTACCGAAACTCAGGCCAAGGCTGTAAGTTTCTTTCTTACAGATTATTTTCCTGTAATGGGTCCATTGATTGATAGACTAAGTGGGGCATATGCTCGTCTGGAGAAGAGTTTCAATGCGTTAGATGAATTTTATCAAGAACTCATTGATGAACATTTTAATGCATCCACTGTATCTGCCCAAGACTGCAGCATCCTCGACACTTTACTTCAGATGAAAAAGGATTCATCTGAGTTTACCTTGGATTACGTCAAAGCAATATTGATGGTAAGCAAAATAAATAACTAAATTGACCTTTCCAATAAATAACTACAAGAAATATATTGTTTTCTCTACATTGTGCACAGGATGTTATATTGTTTTCTCTACATTGTGCACAGGATGTTATAGTTGCAGCATCAGATACAAGTGCAGCATCTTTCATATGGGCTATGACTTTCTTAATCAAGAACCCCTCAAAAATGAAGAAAGTGCAACAAGAGGTTAGAGAGTTGATAGGAAAGAAAGGGTTTGTAGACGAAAACGATGTCCAAAAGCTTGTTTATCTTAAAGCTGTAGTGAAGGAGACATTGAGATTAAACCCCCCTGTTCCTCTTCTTGTTCCTCGAGAAACAACTGAAAAATGTGTGATAGATGGTTACGAAATTGAAGCTAAAACACTTGTATATGTAAACGCCTTTGCTATAGGAAAGGATTCTGAATCTTGGGAAAATCCCAACGAGTTTTTACCCGAAAGATTCATGAATAGTAGCATTGACTTTAAAGGACAGGATTTTGAGCTGATACCATTTGGGGTAGGCCGGAGAATATGTCCAGGACTAGTAATGGGAGTGGCTACCACGGAGCTAGCGCTTGCTAATGCTCTCTACTCTTTCAACTGGGAATTGCCTCCCGGTACGAAGATGGAAGATATTGACATGGCTCCCCAGCCTGGTGTAACAATGCACAAGAAGAATCATCTTTGTCTTGTCCCAGAGATCATTAATTAAGTATTGCATGTGTGTGTGGATTATTGTATCAGTACGTTGTGTATTGCTTTGTGCATTTTGCTAATAAATTTTTGTTCCTATCTGCATTTGTAATTTTTATAAGATTTATGGCAGTCGAATTCTTATTGACTTGTTTATTACTCATTTTGGTAAATATATTTGTGCTAGAAATTCTGTTTAGGATGATATGAAGAAATTAATAATTGCGATAAATTAGTGCTTGTTTGATCGGAGATATGTCACTTGACATCAATCAATAAAGTTCAGTAACTATGCTTCAACATCGTATAACTTGATCCGGAGTTCTCCAATTCTTCTCTTCCCCTTCATTTTCTCCGTCCATGAGAGTTGAAGAAGCTCCGGCCTCCATGGTTGTGAAAAAAGAAATCAGGGTTTTGGTTTTCTCTTTCTTTGACGGCGTCAGTAGGGACGAAACCAAGGGGTTAACCTAGGCTGAACCTAGCTGAACTGAAAATTTAAATGGAGATTTTTTTTTAAAACCCTATATTTAGTTAAAAATCAGTAGAAAGTTTGTGTTAATCATGTTTTCACCACTGATGTAAGTCCAGCTTTAAGCATCAAAATTTTCGGCTAGTTTCTGCAAGTTTTTAGTTATAAATGTAACCGCAAAGAAGGTTACAAGTGATATTAGAAAGAACACGATTATAAGAAAGATAGAAGAGATATAAAAACCACCGAAGTTTATTACTCACAATAGATGTCTCAGGATGTCTTAAACCAATATAAAGAGATCCTATTTATAGTAGTCGTGGAGAGAACAACGTGATAGAATGAAATCTTACAAGCCAATCGTATACACGTGTAAAAATATCTTATATTTATAGGATAAGAATATCTCTTTCCACTTAATGTCCTGCTCCGCTCTAATATTGGTATATATGTTTGATTGTCCCATACACACTGGTACCATCTAAGTTCTCTTTATAACTTGATTTGTAGAGTTTACTAGCTATGGGTACTACTATTATCCATGGTAATTATAAGAATCACTATGATAATGCAGTGAATATATTGGCATCTCTAAAGACACAGCAGCACCAGTTTTGTCTTGCCAAACCGATTCAATGAAGTTATTTCTGCTATTGCTAGCATGCTGCTGCAAATTTTTAACTAGACTTGCAGATTATATTTAAATTTCACTTAGACTTGTAAGTGGACATTATGTTTTTTTTTTTGAAAGTTAAGTGGACATGGTTACTTGCTAGAATTGTAATTTTCTATCATTTTTCTTAATTTCAAAGTTTTGGAGTCTTGTTAAAATAAAATGAGATATATATTAATTGCTTTGAAAAATTTCGGAGTCTTGTTAAAATAAAATGAGACATACTTTAATTGCTTCGAATCTTATTACTTTCATAATCGAACCACATCGCCGAAAGATTAAAAATTTGATATTTCAAAATTCTTACAGATTGGACGTATAATATATGTTGGGGCTAGGGTGTAATCGAGCCGAGCCGAGTTGAAAACTGCCAGGCTCGGCTCGAACTCGACTAAAAAGGCTCGGGCTCGGGCTCGACCGAGACTTTAATTTCAAGTTCGAAACTCGGCTCGTAAAAAGTTCGATGTGTTCGAGTTCTCGCGAACCTTACGAGCCGAGTAATTTGAATCTCGAGCTCGGCTCGGTAAACAATTTGAAAAACTCGAGCTCAACACGATTATTACAAAACCGAATTCGAATATTTTACGAACCGAGCTGGATTAGCACAAACCGTTTGAATCGTTTATACCCCTAGTTGGGCCTATTGTTGGAACAAAAACAAAATCCAAGCAAAAGCCCAAATAAGCAAAAATCAAATACAGTAAACATTTCAACAATCAAAATTGCAGATGCTGAGGCTTTTCTAGGGTTTTGAAACTTGCACAATTTCAGGTTCATTTCTATCTCCATTTACACTTTAAGTTTTCATATAAATATCTATATGTTCGTAGGCTTGATAATTGTGTTGAAGTAATTGTCTTAGTTATGGAAATATGTGCTTATTTCAATGGCTGTCATTGAGTATATACACATTTTGTTGTATGTAGCTTTGTAGTTAAATTTAGTTACTGTAATCTTTTTCATATGTAATTAGAATGGATGTGATCTGGAATATACAATTTTTATTTACGGAGAAGTACTGAGTTTCGAAACCATATGAATTGTAATTAGAATATCGTAAATAAGATGTTTCGTTTTAAACCTGTTTGTAAACACTTTCCGTTGCACTTGAAAGAGATTTCGAGATAAGATTCATTTGATCATTATGAAAACGGTATTGGAATAGTTAATATCGTGATCTAATATCGTGATCACAAGACGTTTGTACTTTTATCTGCTCTGCAAGCAAGCTCCTAAATCAAACATAATCTTAAGTAGTAACGGTCTTTAATTTCCATTTTCGACAAATAAAATGAAGATTTAGTCTTTCCGTAGCTATGATCCCTAGTAGGGTGAGTCAACTGTTTCTTTTCATATTCTGCGTGCACTAATAAATTTTGGATTGTCACTAATTCGTATTCTTGTGTATACTTGTAATATTTTCGTATTCAATGGGGTTAGATGAAGCCTACACACCTTCTTTGTCGTTGTTGATGCGAGTTTGTGATGTTTGACTTTTACCTGGTCTATATTTTCCTTGTGGGGGGAGCATTGTCATTACTTTCTTTGTAGCCCCAAATTTAGAAAGAAAAAGTGATGAATGAATGTTAGAGAAAGTGGAATAATATTCTCCCATGTTCATTCCTGTTCAACTGAAGAGAAGTTAAAGGATGATACATTACTCTTTCTCATGTGTGCCCTAGCTGACTATTTAAGTATCTTGGGTTTTAGATTATGACAACGGTAACTTTGTTGCTATGCAGCTTGAAAGATTTAGATAAACAGGATTATGGCTGAGTTTTTAAGCTTTAATAACCTTGCACCAAAGACCAAAAATATAGTTGTTGCTGGAGGACTGACATCATTTGTCTTTGGGGTGTACTTTTACACCATGAGAGCTGTTGGAGGTACAGATGAACTTCAGATAGCGATTGATAAGTTTGAAGCAGATAATGGCAAAAGTGAAGCTGAAGTAAAGGCATGATATCTTTACCTTTCAACCAAAGGAAAAGGATAATTTCATGTGTAGTTTTGTTTAACGCCAGGGAGATTGTAACTCACCCTACAGAGGTTAAATAAGTTGCCAAATATTTAGTTGGAACATGATTATGTAGCATGTACATGTTTGAACCCTTTTTTCTTTTTTGAAATTTAATTGATATTTGATAATTATATGGCTCACAAATTTACTCGTACTCGGGAAGCATAAGTGAGCGTGCATAATCACGGTTATGCTTGTGTACGTGTGACCTGGCCTCCTTTAGTATTGGCATATATGTTTGTCTTCTGAGTTGTTGACACGGACACAATGGTATAACCGAAGTTCTCTTTATAACTTGATTTGTAGAGTTTACTAGCTATGGGTACTGTTATAAGTAGCTTAATAATGTTACTGTTTGAATCATTTTACGGATCACGTTGTTTTCAGTATTAATAGACATATACTGTAAACTACAAGTCCAATCTTTGAGATTGTTAATCGATTGTTTCTCCTGCATTATGTTCCCTGATTCTTGTTCCGAAAATTTAATCCCCTCCCATTGTTGGAATTTGAAATGAGACTGCTAATGTAAAGCTTAGAATCTCTAAAGCACCTAACCACGAGGGTATCGCAATGTAGTAACAAAACTTACAAATTATATTCAACTAATCATCTTCTCCTATCACTCTTCCTGCTGGACCAGTGAGTTTTTATTCAATCTATATACACTGTAAGTAAATTGAAAAAGGAGAATTTTTATATAGTGGAATCAATATCAAAACTTTGAATATGCGACAAGGAGACAAGTAGACTCGAAGGATGAGCAGTTCCTATGCAGTTGAGTTTCTTTACAATTCAATTAGTAGCTCAAGGTGGAAAGTACGCATTGGTAAGTTTGATTAGTAAGCACGAAATATACTGGTGGCAGGTAGCTTCAAGTCCTATGTAATAGATGTTTATGATTAACTAATATTATTAATCTATATCAGACTATCAGGTGCTCTAATCAAGCAATTGTGTCAAGGGCATCTTGTGAAGCATTCTCCAAGCTAGTCTAAGAATTTTCTAGACAACTTCAGTTCCTTGCCTGGCTTATCCCCCAGGTCTCTCAAGGTGACATAACCCAACTTCCTCTTTTGTCAAGATCCCGGTGTCATGGTTTCAGTTAATTGGTGTACGGATGGAAGCTGTTAATTTTACTTGTACGTTCAGTTTTATTAAGATAATATTAACTCTGCGTAATTATTCTAGAGCAATGTCCATATAAACTCTGTATGTGCTGTCTAAAGTTTGGTATTCTACAATTATCTGAATACATGTCCACTTTCTCTGCATTGGTTCTTCTGTTTTCTAAAGAAAAAGGTTAAAAGAAAAACATTTGCTAGATGTTTACCAACGGAATTTTTTTATTCCTTTTTCTAAACATGCTAATTTTGCGACTCTTTTTTCCCCTTTGCTTATACTGTATAAGTTTTTGTTATATGTATGAGAAGGGGGAATAGACAAATCGAACCCATGACCTGGGAGAGGGCTGCTTTACCACTACGCTACAGCCCGAACCCCATACTAATAAATCAGAACTGCAATTTTAGAAGCTGATGAGTCCCCTTTATTACATTTGTCATAGTGTCTTTTGTTTTTGTTTGCACCCTGAAAGCAAGTCGACGGGAGAAGACCATTAATGTTTTAACTAAGTTTGAAATGAATCTAGTGTTTAGTTATTAGACTTGCTGCTTGCTGGCTAGATCAGTCTTGTTTTTGCAATCAATTTAATGAATTAATCAGTCCATTACAGCACAAGGTTTTACTCATTCTAGCCTTACTCGTTGGTGTTAGCCTCACAACAGGTATATATACCTTTGTTAAGGTGTGAAGTTCAATATTTATACCATCCTCAATCGCAGATGTGTTTGCAAACAAACTATAATATGGTTAGTGACATGCAACTCTTTTAGTGACACTATCAGAAGTTCGGTACATCGAGATGTTCTGGTGCTGTAAATTAGCTGCTGGTTTTCTGACTATTACTGCAAGTCTGCAACAGACAACAGGTATTTGTTAGTTATTTCTGCTATTGCTGGCATGCTACTGCAAATTTTAAACTAGACTCGCAAATTATTGTTAATACAGTGTTGCTAGTTGTTACTTACTGGAGTTGTAATTTTCTGCCATTTTTTTTTTTTAATTTCAAAGTTTCAGAGTCTTGTTAAACTAAAATGAGGCATAGTTTAATTTCTTCGAATCTTATTGCTTTCAAAACTGAACCACATTGTTTTAAAACTGGAACCATACTTATTATAAACCAAATGACACCTATGGTGTTTGGCCCGGTTTTGGCTCCTAATTTTAAAAACCGTGCCTCATTGGTTACGGTTGCAGTTTTGGGTTCAAACCACACCATGTTTATCGTGTTTCATGTTTATTCCACAGCTATTAGACCCAATAACATATGCATAGGCTATATATTGTCAATTATAATGAAATCAGAATGTAATCAAGGTAATTGAAGTGCTTTAAGTTCTCTACCCCAAGGGGGTTTTAAACCTCAAAAATAGAAAATTAAATATTTTCCATCGAGTCTCTCCCTGTAGTCGTATGAGAACTCTTGGGAGAGGTCTCGAGTTTGAATTTTCCTACCAACAATATTTCTCCAAAGACGAGCTCCTCAACATCGTTTTCTAGCAAAGAAAGTGTAAAAGTATAGCAAGTCTTCCTCCTAACAGTTGTAGACTTGTAGTAGATCAGGTAACTTAACACCCCCACCTTGTATTTTAGTTTTAGTTTATGTACAGTTCCTCTTTTCTGAGGTACATTTAGTTAATTGCCAGCAAATTATAGAAGATAGATATTAGTGAATGCTATTTGTGTTCCGCAGATGTCTTTACAGAATTCTAAAGCATATAGTCGAGTAACTAAAACATCAGTACCAACCTATCATCTCTGGTTATAACTCTTGATGATTTATTTCATTGTATTTCTATAGGGTGATGGTTTAAGACAAACAATTGTTGCAACATATCATATCGCGACTTGTAAAGATAGGGTCCCCATACATTCACACCTAAAATCCTATTTTACACGTGACATTGTACTGTATGATGCTCGTTTGTTGTGGACCAGGATCCATTTCTCTCTCTCTCTATATATATATATTGAAATGGAATTTTGTCAATTGATATGGGTTGTGAGACAGCAGGCTTATTGAATACAATTACCTGCGAAAACACAGTAGCACGCCAGTACTTATCAAGAGTTCTGCTTCTGCACATGAATTTCGGATCTAGTACTTTTAGTAATGGATTCCAGAATCCAGAGTCAGTTTTCAATGTTATTAAAATAATTCAAGTTTTAAATAATGCCAATAATAAACAACACGTTAGGTGATACGAGGTATATACAGCTCTTTTAGAAAACCTTATTTAATTGTTCGAAACGACTTTTTGTAATAAGAGATCTTTTTTCAAGTTTAATAATACACATCCAATATGACATGAGTTTCTTGCCGGCCGGAAATATAAAACAAATATAAAAATTAGACAATATGGTGTTATATTGAAACTCTTTATATTTACGGTATGGAATATGAAATTTAGACAATATTGAGTTCTTTTCTTTTTCTTGAAAAATTTTCTATTAATAGAATCAAGAATACAATACGGAGGGACATAGCTTCTTTAATTATAAAAGTGTATAATATCGCTTTTCAATAAATCTTGACGTACATACTAACTACAAATACACTGCCCTCTTTTTAGGACGACACATGACCCACTTGTTAGTTAAAATTTATTTTATAAATTCAAATTATATGAGACAGTTTGTATACTTTTAACAAAACTTTTGATATATGTTCTAAGTCTATTTTTATAATTCCTTTTCACCTTACATAAATTTAATTTAGTACATAATATTAATTTTAATTTTTAGAAAATATTTTTTGTTTAGTTTCATTTATTAAGAACATTTGTATAAAAATTTAAAATAAATATAATTACATTTTGTTTTGTTGTTTTTAAAGCAGTTTTTGCTTAATTTCTATGAAAAGTTTCTTTTTTTGAAAACATCATTTTCAACCCAATACAAGATAGGTATGGCAATCGGGTCGGATCGGGTCGGGTATGGCAGAATCCATATCCAAACCCGAAAATTTTATCCATACCCGAACCCGATCCGAACCCGATCCGAACCCGAAAAATACCCGAAAATGAATATCCGAACCCGATCCAACGGATTTCGGGTCCCGAAATCCGAAACCCGAATCCGAAATCCGAAAATATGTATAACTATTTGATGTGGAATAAAATTAGTACTTTTAAACGAATGTGGAGAGCTTCAAGCTTTTATGACTGGTCTCGTGTTTCGTGACTTAATCTGCCTTCACAAGATGCCTACGTACCCTGCTTTA
>PHNY01299296.1:8369-21851 GCA_003724115.2 Anethum foeniculum
CCTCTGGTGCAACCATCAGTATTTGCAAATTCTAAATGTATGATTTCACACGAAGTAAAAGGCTTGTCAAAGAACTTGCTCATTTCATTTTGCCTACACGGTTTAAGTGATGAGATGCTCATTTTGTTATCAAACGCATCAACTATGGGCTTCCTCTTTCTGTTACTCCCAACAGATAAACACTTATTCCCCACCTTCTTATTCCCTTCTGATCTGGGGATGCAGAGTCAGGGAGGAAGATCATGTGATAATATAGAGCAATAAATTCTTGTTTGTCGCTAATTATTAAATTATTATTGTAACAGTAAGATGTGAAGATAAATTGGAGAATAACATATATGTAAATGGTGAAATAGCAAAATAATCATGAAAAGAACACTGTAATCTAGAATAAAAATTTAAATGCTCATACCAAAGTAGAAATGTTTCTCCTTTGCTGCTGCTGATTCCTTAGGGTGTTTGTTGTAATTGCGATTCCAGCTTTAAAATCATCGAGTACAGTTTCACCATTGGGCGGGCCTCTGTTTACGTTTCGTGAAGGCTCACGTATACAAGAAGTCTAATCTTATCTTTGAATTTAGTGTCACCCTAAGGGCGAACAACTCACCAACAGCTTTTCTGGTCTTCTAAGGTTGTCTAACGAATTTTTTTCTGTAGATACTAAGTCGACTTATAACTAAAAGCCATTTAGATAAATAATTGTTAGAGAAAGAAAATCAGAATTCTAACCATCATCTTCAACTTCAATGATCATTTTTTAACCCTGGTCTAAACAAGGTCTTATCTTTGTTTGTTGCATAGTATTAGTTGCAACACCTTTTCCAGCCGATGCCTTTTTTTGTCCTTTGTCAGTTCTTCTGGTAAAGGGGCTAAATTAATCACTTTTCCGTCTTCATTGTCATTCAAGATGATGACCTCAATAAGGGCTTTAATAAATATTTACGTGAGAAATCTTCAAATTTTGGTTTCCATTATGGAGGTCAAGAAGAAAAAATTGTTGAAAAGAAAGAAATAAAAATAAAGGCATCATTCCTATATCGATCTCGAGTTTAAATGAAAAAATTTTGCTAAAATTTCTCGAATTTTGGTGGTTGTTATAATTAATAAAGTATAGAGTAAAAGAGAGAAAAGTAGGATTTTTTAATTATGATTTGTTCTCAATTACAGTAGAAGAGGGGCTTATGTAACCAACAACCGAACTTAATAAAGGAAATATTCCTAAAATGAAAACTATTATAATAAGAGAATTATCCATTAATAATATTATATATGTTAAAATTCCTCCTCAAACTCACGATGATGAATGGGGAGTTTTTCAAACAAGAAAAGGATACCACGTAAAGAGATTCCACGGCTGCAACACAGAAAACAAGAGCATCCACACGATCTAAAACCCTGGTCATGAATCCAAACAAATCTAAAACTTTCAAACAAATTCAAAATTGCAACACAACCCAAGAGCCTCCAAACAAATCTAAAAATGGAATCACGAATCCAACCGAACCAAAACCTTCTGAGGGAATCCAAAGTTGCACACAAGAGCAAAATAAGACAAAATAAAATCCAGAGATGCAATCGCAAGATAAGAGAAAATAGTGTATCAAATCAGCATGAGAAGAAGAACAATGCATATTTCAAAGATGCAACCGCAAGACAAGAGAAAACGAAGTATCCAATCAGCTAAAGAAGAAGAACATTTCATGTCATCCAATAACCAACCAAAACAACTTCAAAAGTAAACCAAATCTGACCACCAATACCAAAAGTGAAACTGAAACTGATCCAAATCCCCAAATTCTATCTAAATCTAAAATCAAACCAACTAACTAATCCAAATGAACTCCAATCAAAACAATATCGAATTCTATCCAACAAACTTCATCCAAATCTTACCGAATCCCGCGAAAGCCCAATATGCCTAGAGCACATGATAAACTAAAAAAATCCCTAAAGTGACAATGTGCCTAGAGCACCAGATAAACTAAAGAAATCCCGAGAAGGGCATATATGCCTAGAGAACCTGATAAAACTAAGGTATACATATGTGTCTCAGGTTCATCCCTATTTTAAATATGAGAAAGAAGGAAAAGAAGGTACGCAGATGTGCCAAGGGTTATCCATAATGAACAGGAGATAGATGGAAAAGAAGGTATACAAATGTGTCCAGGACTGCCTCCATCATAAACACGAGAAGAGAAAGGGAAGTTAAGAGAACGAATAGATGTGTCTAGGGTTCACCTCTATTTTAAATACGAGAAAGAAGTAAAAGAAGGTATGCGGATGTGCCAAGGGTTACTCCATAATGAACAGGAGATAGATGGAAAAGAAGGTATACAAATGTGCCCAGGACTACCTCCATCATGAACACGAGAAGAGAAACGGAAGTTAAGAGAAGGTAAAATAAAAATAAAAATTTTATCACCAAAGAGAAAGGAAAAAAAAACCTAACTCACAACGATTTAAAAAAAAACTCGTTTGAAAAACAAATCCAATTTAGAGAATTAAAAAAAAATTGTTGGAAAAAACCAGCAATGGTGATTATACCATGTAAAGTACAGAGAGAAGAGAGAAAATTAGGGTTTGATTATACGACTTGTTACCAGTGACAAGAGAAGGTGGCTTTACATATATAACCAAAAAATAAACAATAATAGAGAAAATTATCCAAACAAGAAAACTATTATAATAATGGGACTATCCAATAATAATAATATTATATATGTTAACATCCCCCCTCAAACTTACGAGGTTGAATCGGGAATTTGCCAATCAAGAGAAGGAGCCACGCAGCCAAACGGATCGAAATCTCTAATAGAGAAAATAGCATCCAAAAACGGAGTCACGAACCCAAACAAATCAAAATCTTCATCGAATTATAACTGAACACGATCACAAAATAAGAGAAAAAGAATAATCCATGTCATCTAACAAACATAACTACAATCGAAGTATATCCGAACCGAAATTAAAGCCACGAAAAGAAGATGAACCATCCACATGTCATGCAATAAGGAACCAAAAAATTTTCTAAATTCAATATCCAAATAAATTTGCAACCAACGAACAAGAAACTAGAAGCCAAACAAACTCCAATCAACGACCTCAAATCAAAACTAAATGTAAATTCATATCCAACCCAATAACCAATCCAAACAATCTCCAACTTCAACTCCAAAACTATTCCAAAACAAGAATCGAATTAAAATCATACTCAAATGTAACCAACAAACTTTATCCAGATTTAACTAGCAAACTATTTTCAATACTAATATCCCACCAAATCCAAATTATATCCCAATTATAACTGAATTCAAATCAACAAAATATATCCAATCCTAAACCAAACAGACACTGAATTCAAATTCAAAGTGTGTCCAAATCTAACTTAATATGCCAATGTGCTTAGAGCATAAAATAAAAGAAATCCAATCCCAAAAAAGGTTGGATGTGCCTTTAACACTAAATAAATTCCATCATAAACAAGAGAAAGGAGAATAAAAAGTTATATAGATGTGTCTGTGGCTACTCGCATCATAGATCACCTAAAAGACAGAAGGAAGAAAAAAGAAGAGAAAGAAGGTATACATATATGCCAACGGTAACTCAGAAAGAAGGTATACATATGTGCCTAGGCTACTCTAACCATAGTGCACAAGAAAGAGAATGAGGAAAGTAAAAAATACCAATTTTACCAATGATCTAATACCAGTCAAAGAGAGAAAAAAGGTCGCGTGTATGAAAGTCTTAACCAAAAACAAAACACAGCAGAAATAACTTTACCAAAATCAAATTGTTAATCGAGTAAAATCCAACCAATTTGAAGCAAAAAAGCATAAGGGGAAAAAACAACAATCGTGACTAAAACTCTAAATTATTTTAAGAGAGAAAAACATATTTAATTTGGAGAAGAAGACACGAAGAAATCGTAATCAAAACACATGTGTTAAAATGAACATAGGGAAGCTATCACTATGACTCCCGGTCAACCTATCCCCACTCGAATCAACCTAGCCTTTATAACATAATAAAGTACAGAGACAAAGAGAGAAAAGTTGGACTTTATACAATTTTGATTTATTTGTAATTTTAAGTAAATTTTAATAACACACCTTACTCTTACTCATTTTCAAACAATCTTTGAAATGAGAAAAGGTGATTAATATAAACTAATGTTGGTAATTTTTTGTTATTAAGGCTACAAACAATGTTATAAGTAGAATACAAATAAGTGTCCGTGAACAATATTAAGTAGAATATGAATAACTTAGTTGAACAATGTTAACAATGTTAGAATAGAATACAAACAATTGTAGGTTACTAGCACTACTAACAATAGAATACAAAATTCATAAAAAATTAATGGTAAATACAGGTTATTAGTTCAGAGGTTCTTTGTTCATAATTTGGTATAGATTAATGTGGAATGTGATATAGTGTGTACAAGAATGGTAGACAAGTATGTTAAAGAAGATCAAAATATTTAAATATCAAGTCTAGATAAAAATTATACATCAACATACCAATAATTTAATTCAAAATGCTATTCAAAAAATTTACATATATCAAAAGGTTATTTTAATGCAAATGCTAACACATATGCTACAATGAACGAAGATTTTAAATACTAAATAAAATTACCTCCGGCTTTCCAATGTGCTTTGATATCAAATCAAATTTAATAACCAGCCAAGACTTCGGGCTAACCTATTTGTTCTGTTTGCCAATTGAAAATCAATGAAAATCAACATCAGTAGTGTAATATATCAAACTAAAATATAAATAAGAGTAACAATTGTCAATTTAAATATAATGAAACCAAAATTCATCATTTTCACTAAACCAAATCTATAAGAAAAATTTATAAACCAAACATGGGTAAGGAAAACATATCTGAAGTCAAAAGTTGTATAAAACACATCTTCTTTCTTTTGAACATAAAACAATTAATCTAATAGAAATTGCCATAGAATAGGTTAGATGTTAGATGAGTTGATCAATTGATGAACCCTTAAACTACCCTTTGATTTAGAGGAAAATTTAGCCCGAATTGAAAGTGTTATCTTCAGAAAAACTATCTTGAGGAAGCTTTATTTGTTTTGTTAGAGAAAAAGGGTTTGTAAAGAAGCTGTATAAGCATGCCCTTTGGTTTAGAGGTAAATTTTGCAGAAATCTAAACTTTTTATCCAGTAATGGGATTTTGAGGAAGATAGCTTTGTTTTGTCACAGGAATAGGGTTTGTGAAGAAGCTGTTTTGTGGTGATAGCCGACTAAGGAATAGCGTTTGTGAATAAGCTGTTTTGTGGTGATAGCCGCAAATGAACCTCTTAGCTGTTAACTTAAACTTATATACTAATCAACAATTTAATCATCTAGAATATTTTGGACTTTCTGAGATTAGGATTCTAGAAGCTAGGCCCAAAGGTATTAAGTATTCATCAAGTATTTTGGGCTATTAAAAATCAGCATGTACGAGGTAAGCCCAAAAGTATGTAGTATTTATCAATTAAATGACGGGTACAAGATAAACTTATAAAAGTAAAAATTGTATCTCAATTTTAAATTTCTTTTTTAATAACTAAGTTGTATTTAACATCTATTTATTTTCTAGAACATCTCTTTTTGTATTATATTCTCATTTTTTAATAACAAATTTTATTTATAAGGAAAAAAGACAACTACCTTTAAATCGTAATTTTTTAATTAATAATTATCGTGAATTATAGTTCATTTACTATCATATGTATTATCTATTATTTATTAATTAGAATGAAAGACTAAAAATCGAAAACAAATACTTCTAGTAATATGAATTGAAAATTCCAAGGGTGCATTTATAATATAAACTTTAAATTAATTAGATTTTTATTAATACTAAATAAAATTAAGTCCTAATAAAATAAAATAAAAACTAATTTCATGTCAGCATAAATGAATGTTTTAATAAAAAAAATTGGTCGCTGGAAAAAGGTATTTGAAAATGGAAATGAGAAACGATATCCAACATAATGGATAACTAGTTGCTATATAGACAACATTTAATTTCATGAAACTACAAAGAGAAGAATATTTCATAAAATTTATTAAGTATAACATTTCGCAATATATATTTAGTGTCCCTTCTCTATCTTTCTAGTTAGACTTTTCTAGTCTAAATCATTTTGTTATTGTTTATTAGATTAGGGTTTTTCAACTAGATCCCAGGGCACACAACAATAAGGGCTGAAATTTATGGTGAATACAGGGTCCACCACTACCAAGAAAGAACCAATCAAAACAAGGTAAACTTACAAATTTCCGTCCCTTCGCCACATGGTTAATTATTTCCATTATATTATTGCATACTCATAAGCTTATTGGTTACTGAAATTTTTATCCATGCACTAATAGATTACTAGGCCATTAGTGTCTTATGAAATTCTATACTACAATAACTGTGAGGGGTTAAACCAGAATTTTAATTACGCTATAATATTTAGAGGAGACCAATTAATGTTTTTTCAAAATATTTCACCTTTCCACCCCAGATTACAATGACTGGTCTGCCAGCTCTCCACATTTCACCTATATGCACTAGTGGCTTTAAAGAAATTGTTGAAGCATTTGAAAAAGCTTAGTGATTATTTGATTATTGTATATCCAGGAGCTAATAGGTTTCTCAACATTCCACCCACATGCTCATATTAGTATGCCATGATTAGCTCATAATTGTTTGCCTAATAATTTTGTCATTTTTTTAAGTAAATTATTTTATAGATATAAGCTAATAATTTTGTCATTTTTTTAAGTAAATTATTTTATAGATATAAGCTAATGGGTGTTTGAATTTTGCACCTACATGCCCAACATATCAACAACAAGAAGTATTAGTCAAAAGCCTCTCTTCGCATCAACTATGTTTATTGTTTCAATAGAAGAAGTAGATAAGGACTTTTATATGGCTGAAGAAATGGTGTCTATTTTTTTGGAAGGCCAAATGATTTATTAATTAGATGGGCTCGACTTCTTCACAGGCTTAAAGATGAAATTGAACGATTATTGACTGAGCTCTGACAGATTAAAATGTTCATACCAGATACTGATTCAAGGATAAGTGAACACAAAATTTGTGTTTTGCTTTCTCACATGCGAAAGCTTGCCTATGATGCCGAGTAGAGTGAAGTTATCCATAAAGATCAAAAATAGACAAAGACAAATGTCCCTCCTCTTTGTTTGGTGTCGTGATTATAATATCATACCAACAATACAATCCCCATAATCGTCAACTTTCTCCTACAAAAAGACCAGAATATTAAAATAATTTTACTCTTACACAACAGTTGAACAGGAAATGTTGGATTACACAGAGACATTGATCATTGATTGAACTGGTGTATGACAGTGATGATTGGTACCCGTTAAAAGTATATGAAGATGGTTTATTATGACACAAAACATAAAGAGTTGTTAGAAAGTCGTTATAATGCAAAACAAGTTGTCATCACAAAAAACATACGACGTTTGTTAAAAAGTCCACTTAGTAGAATAATAGAGTGGTTACAAATAAAGGTTTAGTATTTATATACATTTATAGTAAATAATTTTCTTAAAATATTGGGTATGGAAACTTACTAATATTAAAAGAAAAACAAATTTTGTGCAAGATTTAAACACCGTCATATGTCAAGAGATTCAAGATTTGGGGACAATTATCAAGAATGGCCATCAAGCCATTGCTTGAAATCTTATTTCCAAAAATATTCACATGGCGTAGTCCACACATTTTGTGCAATAGCTAGAGCATCAACATCACATCTAATATGAGCCAAAATATATAGTTGATTGTTTAATGTGGATGATTTCATCTGGTAAAGTATACAAGTCGCAGCTGTCTTGATTTGTAATCATGTGACTAAAATAAGCAAAAAAATGTAACTTGTTGTCAGAACCAAAAATACATCTAACATCTAGTTGTTTATAGCTAAAAGACTAATTGCAACGGAATCCTAAATAGAGTATGTGCTCATGCGACATTTCTATGAGGTTGTCTTAAACACCAGCAGGAGGAGAATTAGTGATTGTCACAGGTGTATTATCATTATCAGTATTCACATCCTTATTACTCCTTGGCTTGATCGGAGTGGGTACATCCTGACTGGAGTTTGTATAGTATCAATCTTTGTAGAGTCAGACTTTGAGAAATAATCTGTGATCATTTCTCCTCTCGTCATTAATCTCCTTCTCTTAGAGAAGCCTTGTCCAGCTTCACCACCAGGTGTCCTGGGTGTCTTCCAGTGGTCTTCTAGCGTTAGAAGAAGTCGTGTCCGTCCCGGACATCTGCAACGTCCTCCCACGCCTTTCTTTTTTTTTTTTTGACAAACGGAAGAAAAAGACTGACCTATTTGGTGACTTTCGCGGTCGCCCTCACTGAACCGACTTGAATCTGAACTACGATTTTTCTCAAGTCTTACCGAAATCGGATTTCCTTTTTGTGCCATATGTCCTTATACTTTACTTTCTTTTCCCCTTTTACTGAGATATCAGACTTTAATTTAGAAAATTTGGATGACAAGGTAGCATTTCTGTATTCTTATTAACATACTTCCTTTTTGGTGGAGAGGCAGGCTAGTTAGTGAATATAAAAGTATGTACCCTTTTTCTTCCTTCATGTTTCTCAATAGTTTGTGCTGGTTTAGGAGATGAAATCTTCAGTCCTGATGGTTGAGAAGCTCCACTTTGTTGATTTCTTAATTTTTATAACTGATACCTTTTGGGAGGCACAGAGGTGGATTGTCTTTACAGAGGTGTTTGTGCTATGGTGCTTATGATAGGTGCAGGTGGGTTCTCTACATTTGTCTGCACTAGTGGTGCAAATTATGGATACACAGTAGGCAAAAGCTGATAGAGAAAATGTCTGACCAGTGTTTGGCATCACCGGTTCAACTAATCTACCACTAACTAAAACTTTATTATCCTTGGATATAAGATCAAAAAAAGTCTCTCTTGGTAGACCGGAAAATTGGTACCTTTTCATCATTTGACAAATCCACATCAGGACATAAATAAGCAAAAATAAGATGTAAAAAACTAGAGAAGTAAACTTTAGTCCTATCACAGTTTAGTCTTTCACCCAATGAATCAATAACATGCCTACCAAAATCAAAATTAGTATAGAATACCCAATATGTTGAGCAGTCTTAGTGATAACATCAAAATTGGTGCATTTGTGTGTGAAAATCCTTGAAATACAGTCAAAGAAAAAGTTACAATATTTCAGTGTCTTGTTCCTTGTAGCTTGTCCCAACCTCATCTTAGCCATCTTTGTAGTTATTCAAGAAAAATCATGTTTATATCATCCCCCAGTATGTATGTGTATTCATTTTTCACGGGGATATGAAGAGCATGACCGACCATAATTGGAGTAATGATCTTCATTTTCCCATTCCAGAAAATGTCTTGACATAATGTGAAATGGTTATTCCAATAAGAATACTAGAATCTTGAAAGTGACGTTGGTACACATGGTGACTGGACAAAGTGTTGAGAACAAGTAAACTATAGTATGACTAAATTTACGCAACAATGATGCAGTTATATCACCAAAACAAGAACAAGGCAAAATAAACCAATAACGAACAAAACACTAAGGTTAAAAAAACAGCAGATAATTAGTAAATTATAACAAACAAGAAGAGATAGAAAGCTTATCGATTTGAAGCTTTCACAACAGCTGAGTAGCCAATCCCTTATGAGGAAGAGGCTGTTCTTGAAGAGTTTATTGCCTCACTTACTGTGTTGAGAAACCGCAATAACCCTCCCAGGATAAAACAGCAACAGGACAACGACTCACAGCAGCGCGATGCCCAACAGCGATCAGATCTCAGTCACCCAAAACATATGTATATGATTGTATATATTTGTAGAGAGAAAAAAAGAAGAAGAAGGCTGCTAAGGTTTTTCAGAATATCTGTATCCCTCTCATAAAATGTTTTTCTCTATTTTTTATTAATAATAAAAAAACGTAACTCTATACAGTTTTAATTAAAATAAAAATATTCACTTAAACATATTTTAATTTGAATATTAATCTCTATCAGAATAGTAACAGTCAGAGGCCCATTTACCGAGCCCACAGGATATAATCTAGGCCCATAAGTAAATTCAAAGCCCACTAACAAATTCTGACACATACATAATATTCATATTAAAATATTATATTAAACCACTATTTATTTAATTAAAACAACAGTAAAATTCCTCGCCCAGGTCGCCTCGCGTATGTGAGACGCCGAGACATTAGTAGTTGTGCACTACACTTGCCTTAGTATTGTGCACTACACTTGCATGTGATTCTATATAAAGCCACCCAAACTCTTTTACCAAATCAATGTGGTACTCCAGTCTTACAACTTAATCAACCACAAACCCATTTCAACTCAATTTATTTATGGATTCCACTAAGAAAATTTCTTAGACCAGAACATGAAAGTTTAAATCCTCATAGCAAGGAACAACTTTCAACTATTAGATTCCGGAAATTTCATCAAGAACATAATATAATTATGCCTCAAACATTCCATTTTCTAACAATCCCCCACAAATCCATACATAAATACATATCAGATTTTATCATGACTTGTTTTTCAAAGTCGTTACCCTTCCGGGTTTGAACCCTCCCAAGTCCCCTACTTCGATGGCTATCGGATATAGATGGAATATTTCACCTGAAATCTTTATCCGTGTATGTAACCATGCTCCATAGATGACGAAAAGTTAAAGGCTATGGACATATCTACGGCTTTGAGACGTTATGGTCGTGTCTCGATCCTGTTCGTCGAATGCTTTGAGGAATAACCCTTTCCTCTAATTACGACCTCACAATTATATTTGCTTAGCTGGGCATCTCCAAAGATGTACTGCTAACACATTGTCTTACGACTTGACCCCATTCAGAGTTCTAAAAACTCTTGCTAAACTAGCAGTTTCAGTACCTTTTAAGGTTTTCAGGGGATAGACTCAGATACGTGAGTATCTAAATATATATAGTAAAGGTACTACCGATTCATCCTTACAACTTGTTATTACCACATTAAATACACTTCGAAGGATCTCCTCTCAGGTGTATTGGGTTCCCGCTGTAGATGAACCATGATGGGTTATCAGCGTCATCCCCAACCTCGACTTAAGGACTACTGCATGCTCAAGTCCTTTAGTCAAAGGGTCAGCTATATTATCCTGAGTTCCAATGAACTCTATTGCAATAACCCTATCAGACACAAGCCCCCTTATAGACTTAAGTCTAACTTGGATGTGTCTCTTTGTTTTAGCATTATACTTCATACTTATGATCTTGTCGATAGTTGTACGACTATCACAATGAACAGAAATAGCAAGAAGCGGTTTGCTTACTACAGACATCAGTCCAAGTAACCATTCGGCCTCCGTCCCCGTGGCATCCAATGCACACAACTCAGCTAGAAAATCTGTCTAGAAGACTTCCAGGAGACTACTCCACCCGCAAGGGTCAACACATATCCAGTCACTCCATTAGAACCAGATTTCTTAGCTATCCAACTTGCATCACTTTACCCCTCGAGTACCCCTGGAAATCTCCGGTAATGCAAACCAAGGGAAATAGTTCCCTTAAGATATCTTAGAACTCTATCCATAGCGTCCCAATGAGTCTTGTTCGGACAGCTTGTATATCTAGCTAACTTAGACACAGGATAAGAAATTCAACTATCGTGTTTGCCACTATACCATCTATGTTAGATTTTAATACTAAAAATCTCATAGCTGTAGTGGTTTCAAGATAGCCCAAAAAGATGCAATCAACAGTCTTAGATCCTAGTTTCTTTCTCTTGTATTCAGAGACAAGTACCTTAGCAAGGCACCCCCACACACGAAGATATTTTAAACTAGTTTTAAGCTTTCTCCATAATTCATAAGGTGTTTGGTCCATATGTTTCAGAGGGACTCTGTTCAGAATATGGCAAGTCGTATTCAGAGACTCTCCCCACATGTACTTACGCAACCCTGAATTAATTAGCATACTGTTAATCATATCTATAAAGGTTTTGTTCTTTCGCTTTGCCACCCCATTAGACTTAGGCGTGTATGGTGGAGTCACCTCATGAACTATACCATTACTTGCGCAAAATTCATTAAAAGAGCTACTCGTATACTCACCACCTCTATCAGATCTCAATCGTTTAAGCACTTTCCTAGTTTGTGTTTCAACTTCATTTTTAAACATATGGAATTTATCTAGTGCTTCATCTTTATGTTTAAGCAAATAAACATAACAATGTCGACTACAATCAACTATAAAGGTAATGAAATATCTACAATGATCCTTAGTCAAAACACCACCGAATTCACATATGTCTGTATGTACTAAATCTAACAAGTCTTAATCCCTAACAACATTATCAAATGGTTTCCTTGTTTGTTTAGCAGTCACACATACTTGACATTTAGTTTTCTTATCAATGGCATGCTTTGGATTCAACTCTAAATTCATCATATTTTTTAGAGCACCAAAATTTAAATGACCAAGTCGTAAATGCCACAAATCAGATGATTCAACACAATTCACAGAAGGTGCAACACTATCATTAATAAAACTGCCCAATACAAGCTCCACATTTATTAAAAACTAGCATAATAACCCGTGAAAATGTCTTAGACCAAAACATGAAAGTTTAAATCCTCATCAAGAACATAATATAATTATGCCTCAAAAATTCCATTTTCTAACACAAAGTGTGGTAGGTCATGATAATACCTTCCCCTATATTAAACAACTATCATAATATACTAAACCTATTATCTTACCCATCAAAGATATAGCCAAGCAGCTAGACAGGATAAGGATCAGTTGTACACAACTCAATTAATTCACTGCTTTCCTAATCATATTTTTCAACTAGCTGGGAGATGTACGACCCAAATGCCGCATAACGGGTGGGAGTAAATACGGCCCCAGGTGGAAGTTCCACCTAGTTCCTTCTACTGGATCACCATTGTTTTCCTTTGGGCTATTAGGTTCCAATTGTTGCTTTCCTTTCAGGTACTATTTAACACTTGTTGCCGGCAGTAAATATCACATTTTGCAATCCCGAACATTTTTATTCCTAAAATATTCTCTCATGATAAGTTTCTTAACTAGTTAAATTATCAAAATTTAGATTATTTATTACATTTTAATGATACATTTCTTATAATTTTATAAATGAACCTTTTTATTTTTACAAGTGACAATATCAAAATATAAAATTTTCAAATTTGTGTAATTTTAATAAATAATATCTCTATTAGGTTATATTCTATATTATGTAAAATATATAATCAATAATTTGAATGTCTTTTAGTAATAAACTCAAAAGTAAATATAATTCTATAATTAATTAAATAATATCATCATTTATATGCTAGCTAATGTGTGTTCAATTTTTTCCGTAAACTAAAAGTGTGCGTTTAAATTTCAAATTGGATTAGAAAAAA
>PHNY01299298.1:2499-14845 GCA_003724115.2 Anethum foeniculum
TAATGGCTTTACTTGTACCATTAGATTCCTAGAGGAACATAGTTTATTTGAATGTTAATTAGATCTTAACATTACCGATAATATGTTGATAAGATGAAATTACATGTATAGGTGAACTATATTAGATTGGAGATGATATAAATAATTGGAGGGGGTGAAGGCTCCTTATAAGCTATATGTATTATATTGCTCTGAAGCAGTGCCCACCAATTTAATTATGCAGTGTTAGTAGTCGTCATTAACCTTCGGATTTGAGAGTCAAGATTAATCCTATTCCCAAAACAATGATAATATGGGAACAAGGAGCTACAATAAAGTGTTGGAGAGGTGACCGTATCATGTGATTACCTAAATCCTAAATCATACTGAAGCAAACTCGTCAAGGTCTGAGTTTATTGGGAAAATGTTGTCTATCTTAGGTTTTCTTATTTTTTTTAGGAGGAATATTGGTGGCTGTCTTAGGTTTTCTTATTGTTTTTAGGAGGAATGTTGGTGGCTGTTTTGGTCTTTCTCGAGGCAAATTGTTGTCTCTTTGTATCATCCTACTTTTAGTATGTTCCCTATTCAATAGGATTGGCTAATTTGGGAATAAGAATGTACTTGATGGAAAAAAATAATGCCAAGCTAATGTAAACAATGCACTGTGCTAGCATGAAAAGGATTCATCACGAAGGGGCAAAGGATATACATTGTGAAAAAAGAAAGTAGGGACCATAATTTCATTCCATGCTTGAATAATTTCTCAAAACAGTAGTAGATGTGGAATATAAGCCAAAATCATAAGCGTAAGGTTAGTCCCTCCATTTTTTTTCAAATTTCAAAAAGAATTTAGTCTGTAGAAATTCTTTTAATAGAAGGAAAAATAAAAGGATAGACTGAAGAATTTGCAGGGGGTAAGGAAGAAGTACAAGTGACTTCTTTAGTCCTTTTCTAATTCTCCCTAACAATGGAAAGGAAGCAATACAGCATGCTTATCAAAGCCCCTAAATAATGGCAACCTTCCTGTAAAGATCATACTCCTTTACATAAGAAGTTTTTAAGACTTTCTATTGGGTTTTTGGAACTTATTGATTGGCCGCCTTTGACAAGATTGTGTGGATGATTCCTTGTTTCCTTTGCTTGATTTCTTTTTGGTTTTTATATTCTCATACAATCATGTGTTCCCGCGCTACATATTATTTAAAAAATATATTAATTGAAAATCCATGTAATCAACCGACATGTTTCTACATGAAGCACTAACATTCGAACAATAATATTTTGACAAAGTTTTATATTGTGGCCCAACCTCTTTGACGCCTCTGCATCAAGTGTTAATCTAATAAGCTCATAAAATTTAAGTTTGAAGTGGAAGAGAAATAATTAACCCCACATCTGGTTATTAATGCAAGCACGTGGAGAGATCGTGCCAAGAGACTTGAAATTGTTTCATATGAAATTATTGATGTGCAAATAAATCAATATAAAATTTTGAAAACTCAGTTTAGCCAAATTTTCAATTAATTTAAGGCCTATAGCCTCAATGTTTGACCGAGTACAAAAGGTCTCCAATATAGTTTTAATACAATGATATGTATTTTATTGTTTGTTAATTAATTATTACAATGTTAAACTACTTGTATAATTTTATATATAATGTATATATCAAAAAATTCGTCAATGAAAAACCAATAACCGATTACAAAGATCACGAGTTCGCTCTAATAAGACTCATATCCTGAATGACCAGTCGACTAAAAGCTTTTTAGTATTGCTTTAATAATACATAGTATAGATGTTTGAGTTGGTTAATAAATTATTATAATGTTACAACTTTTTTAAGTTAAAGTCAAAAACTATGATAACCAAGGACAGATGACCGACTACTAAGGATCTCCATTGCGGCTCTAATAGTATAGTATAAATTTGTTGGTTTGAACTCTTTGCAGGGTTTGTGTTTTTTTGTCTGCTATACAACATACATTTAGTTTTATTATCTCTTGGTGTATTAGTAGTAAGCCAGTTTTCATAAAACTACGTTTTTGCTTTTTAACAGGAAGATTCAGGCATCTCCCTGTTGTTGAGAATGGTGAAGTAATTGCATTGTTGGATATTACCAAATGCCTGTATGATGCCATATCTAGGATGGAGAAAGCTGCAGAGCAAGGAAGTGCTATTGCTGCAGCTGTTGAAGGAGTTGAACGACAATGGGGAAGTGACTACTCTGGTAAGCTAATTATTATGTCCTTAAACCGTAGGTCACTAGTTTCGATATTACTTATGTGGTGCTACAAGAGTCATTTGTCTTCTTTGACATGACATACTTGCTTTCGGGCTATGTTACCCGGACTCGGGTACGGTGTCGGACGCGGGTGCGGATCCAAGTGTCAGACTTTTAGTTTCTGAAAAATAAGGATTTGTAGAAATCATACCTACTTTTTACATAATTTACATTTGTAAATTAGTGTCTTTTACTAATAAAAAAACATGTACATATTTGTTTGTGTCAAATTTATAGTATAAATAAAAAAGATAACATGGAAATAGTAATTTATGGTCATCTCTCTCTAGAAACAAGTTGTAGTGAGGTCATATAAATCATTTAAAACTCGATTGCTTGAGTTTGAAGTGTCCGGTTCTCACATGAAGGATCCGACTCAGATCCCGTCATGTCCGGTCAACACGGGTATGAGGGCAAAATTGAAGGTTCCGGGTAACGGAGCTTTCAAGTGAACAATGTGCTTGCTATTTTGCAGATTCATTTTACTTCGATTTCTTTTCTGCCCTAAACCTTAAGGCGTGTTCATTAGATTTATTTTATGGTTTCATCCGATGTTTCAGCTCCATCTGCTTTCATAGAAACGCTTAGAGAGCGGATGTTCAAGCCATCTTTGTCAACAATCATTGCCGAAAATGCCAAGTATTCTTAAACTTCAGAAAGTATGCATTTATCTCAACAAACTGGGTTCTCATCTAATTACTGTTGCCCATATTTTACTTTAGGGTTGCTGTAGTATCCCCATCAGATCCTGTTCATGTTGCTGCTAAAAGTATGCAGGAATTGCGGGTTAGTTCCGTCATAGTTATGACGGGAAACAAGATTCAGGGAATACTGACGTATTGTTCTTTACTCACAGTTTTCTTTTATTTTTAGATAGATGCTTTTCTGCAAGCATTTTTGGTGTATTATGTATTTGCTTTTTTTTTTTTTTTTAGATTGATACTTTTCTTACTTTTCTACAGTTCGAAAGACATTCTAATGCGAGTTGTAGCTCAAAAGCTCTCTCCTGAGTTGACTCATGTTGAAAAGGTTCTGATAACCATTACCATCATTTCACTTTTCAGCTACACACTTTATTTTCTGTAGTAAGTAGTTACAGTATTCTTGTAAGCTAGTGTAAAATATCAAGCTGACTGGAATCTATTAAAATATATATAAGAATAAGTGACTGAAATTTAAATGGATAAAAAACTACTAAAGTTGCTCTGCAGCCATATAATTGGATCTAGCTAGGATTACCTTGCCTGTCCATCCCTCGTTAGATATCTCGCGGATTAAGTTAAAGTGTTGCAAATTTGCTACACTATCATTATGCATTCCAGGCTCAAGAGCTTGATAACTTTTGGATTCCAATATGGATCTTGGGAGAACTTTATTGCAAGTTGTACAAGTGACGTAAATTCATACTCTCATGGAGTGTACATCGCACTACTGAGTGCCTTTTCATAGCCAACCCTTCATTTCTTATATTTGTGTTCTCTAGGATTCAGTAAAATGTTCTTGCTTCATGTTCAGGGGATCTATCATTTCGACGCTAGTATTTCAATTCTAATTCCAGAAGGAAGAAATCAATTTTTAGGATCTCTTGTCTATATGCTACAGCCTGAAATTATAAGTTGGGATATCTATAGTCTATGCAGGTAACTGCTTCGTTGTAGATAAAGCCTTCTGCTATTACCCCATGTGTCTTTCTCAAAACATCAGAACAAATGATAAATTCCACAAAATGCATCAAGAGTTAATTCTTTGTTGTAAAATTACTTGCTGGAATGAGGGGTTGATCAACCTGACCTGTTGTCAACTACCATGTTTGTAAATTAAGTAACCCCCGTGTCTCAAAAACTCTTTGGTCTATCCATAAAGGGAAAATCTGGTTAACCCGTTATGTCATGTTTGGATATAAAGTTACCCACATGCCTGTAAAGCCATTTGGTCTGTACATGCTTGTCATTGTAATATTGTACTGAAAAAAAGATCCATAAATTTCAAATTGCTTAGCGTGGAATGACTCATTTTCAATTTTTGTTCCGTAGGTAATGACTCCAAACCCCGAATATGCTACAATTGACACTTCAATACTTGAGGCATTGCACACAATGCATGATGGAAAATTCTTGCATCTCCCTGTTGTAGACAGAGGTTAGTTTTTTTACATAAATTCGTATAAACTGCTTGTTGTGAAACCCTTAATAACATTAATATGGCAGATGGAAGCGTTGTGGCGTGTTTGGATGTTCTGCAGATAACCCATGCTGCAATTTCCATGGTAAAACTTTTATTCTCATCATGCACGTTGCATTCTTGTAGCAGAGCATCTTGTTGATAGGTCTGTTTTGAATAAGAATATGTTAATATGAGACGGGCCCTCGAATCCACATAAAGATTCTCATTTTCTTTTAACTTCTAGCTAATTAATTAATTTGAAATTCAAATTTATTTTTAGTCTGTTACTTTTGGTCCTATGAAAATATATCTTTACCAGTACCTCCAAGGACCAAGGAGAAGTGAGAGTACTCTAACTATATATATAGTGGATACTGCATTGAACCAGAGCATGTTATGTATGCCTCATAATTTTTCTACAATATTTTAGGTTGAAAATAGCTCTGGTGCTGTAAATGATGCAACAAACACAGTGATGCAGAAGTTTTGGGATTCAGCACTTAACCTAGACCCACCAGATGATTATGACACCCAAAGGTATATCAATTTTTTTCTTAATTATGTACATAATGGAGTTTCTAAGTTAGCAACTAAGGTTTGATGTTTCCATCGATAGCGAAATGTCTATGTCTGTGTTGAACGCATCAGACGCAGCAGAACTTGGGAAGTCAACCTATCCATCTCTTGGTCTTGGCAATTCGTTTGCATTCAAATTTGAGGATCGTAAGGGACGTGTACATCGATTTAATCTTGGTGAGCCGTATTATCAATTTTTTTAATGGGGATATTATCAGTTTTCATATATTATACTTCGATTTTTTTTAAGTTTATTTTAATAGCAAGTACCATTTGTGGTTCTCAGACCCCAATTGAATAAGTTAGTACTTAATACCATTTAGAGTTCTTTGACCCTAATTGTTCCCCTTCATTTCTCCACTTAATTGTTTTCACTTGGTATAGCCTGCTTTTACTTAAATACTACTGCCATGAACTAGTGCATAGAATCACAATCACTGATCAAGTTATAAATTTTGGTGTATGCAATCTACGGATTAACTATGCCCTGCTGCATGTTGGCCACAGATTTTTGGTCAAATAAGAAGTTACTCTATTAATAAATCAATTTGATTTTATTCTATTGTTCAATATCTTTTACAATAAACAATAAGTGAGCTGAGAGTTTAGGATTTCATATTTTTACTCACTCGCCTTCTTAGCTTTTTGGATTTGGCATATAGTTTATGTAGACTGCCAGAATCATCCTCCCTGCCTTTCTTAGTTCATGCTACTACCTTAAGCTTCGTCTAATTATAAACCAGTGTGCCAGCAATTTAAAACTTGGCTGCACCAGTCTCTGTCCAACACAATTACTCACACACATATAAAGGCGACAGAATACACTGACGAGAGTTTTACTTTTTGTTTCCCTGATCGTTCTGAATGCCTAGGTTTGCATATAGCTCATGTCGGACTTGTTTATTTTAAACAATAACATCATGTTGGAAATTTGATTTTGGATTCACCAAACATGTTGTATACGTGTCCTTGTACAGGCATATTATAAATAAATGAATAAATAAATGTCTTTTTTAAAATCTTTATTTGTCACCTGGTAGATTGGAGCAACTATCACACACACACACACACACACACACACACACACACACACTCACAGTGTGTGTGAGAATTATATTCCTTTTTTTTTTTTTTCCATTAGTATCCTCTCTCTTTCTCAATATATACCTAATTAAAATGTTAAATTCATTTTCAATTTTCTTCAGGTGCAGAAAGTTTAGATGAGCTCGTTTCATCTGTTATGCGGAGGATGGGCGTTGCTGCTGATGACAAAGACTACCCTCAGCTTCTGGTAAGTAAGATGTCACTAGCCATGGTGTATTTCTGTGTCGATCAAAAGTTCTTGATCTTATTCTAAATGTATTAGTGTATTGCAGTATGAAGATGATGAAGGTGATAGGGTTCTGCTTACTGCAGATGGAGATCTTGTCAGTGCTGTCGGCCATGCCAGATCATTGGGACTAAAGGTGTCAACATCCCCTAAATTATAGCCTGTCTTTTATGTGTGAAACTTCCTTAGCACTTGTTAAGGGATTAGGGATATACAATAGTGCATGATACCGATTGTGGTACAATTCGAAAGTTCTTCATGGTATGAACTTGATTTTTGATGGCACAATGTCACTGGTAGATTGAATATCGTTTATCACTGCTTATGGTCCATTATTCTTGCAACGATTTTTCAAGGAACTGGAAGACAACGTTTTTGTGAGTAGCTTGGGTTTAGATGGTTATTATGACTTATTATCTTCTGCCTTTTATTGTTTGTTCTCTCTCTTGACTATATATTTAAGATCGAATAGAAGTCTGAACAATGGAATTGGAGACGACTTCAAATAATTTGTCGAGTAGACATATATTTCAGTAAAGAAGCGTAGCAAGGTCAAGGAATTATTATGAGTGCAGTACTGTAGTTTGTTTGCCACAAAGGTAAATGTTGTACTAATTTTCTTAATCTGTTGCAGGTACTAAGGTTGCATCTAGATTACTCTGAGTCAAAGCAACAGAAAATTGAACCACAGACCAGCACAACCACCGCTCAAAGCACAGTAGAAAGACGAAGATGGGGATTTGTCGAGTCGGGGGTTGTGGCTGCTGCAGTGGTTTTGATGGGAATGGGGGTGTTGGTCTACTTAAAACGCTCCAACCAGTAACAAAGTAGATATATACTAATAGTGGTGAAGGCCCATTTGGATTCCAAAACATTCAACAATGAATCTGTCTACTTCATGTTTTGTTGCAGGCAGAGGTGGTCTCATTAATGGGAGAAAAAAGCCAACTGCAATGAGGAAAGGATGCAATATACAAGGTGAATTTGAGGGGAAGGTTATACGATAATCATACGGGGAATCTATCATTTTTGTTTTTCCAATGCCCTCTGTAATCGCAAAATGGCGTTAAATCTGGAGAACTTGGTCCAGTTAATATTTAATATTTATATTTTGGTGCATCACCTCATTGACCACAACATTTGATTTATCACGGTAGAGATATTTAGTTATACAATCCGGTGTACACTAGGGTTGCATTTTGTATCTGTTCGAAATAACACGACCTCAATGTACAATTGATCTATATACCTATATATAATGTTCAAGAGCAAGGTGTATTTTGTAGTTTGATATTTTTACTTGGTACATTATTAGAATTAATACAAGTTGAAAAATAATATCTGGACTAATATTCGTCCATATTTTTGTAAGATACTTTGTTGTATCACATACGGTCGATATCATAGACACACATTAAAGAGCGTTTGATATAACCTCTCAAGTAGAATAAAGCTAAGGATCAGAATCACATTCCATAATTAGTAAAAACAACTCTTTTTCTTGCATTGATTCATCATCTACCCTTTCATTCCCTATTTCTCCTTTTTTCTGATCTCTGGGAAGAAGAGGAAGATTGAAGGGGTTACGAGGGAATCCTGGTTAGGCTGAAGACGGAACGGAAAAAAACAATCTTCCCTAGCTAGCAAAACATAGAAGAACGAATACATAAATTATAGATATCATTCTTCATGGCGAATAGAGGAGTAGCATTACCAAAATTCGGAGAATGGGATTTGAAAAATCCAGGGCAAGCAGAGTTTTCTGTTATATTCGAGAAGGCGAGGAACGCTAAAAAGGAAGGGAATCGTCATAAGTTTAACCCGGATTCTCCCATATTCAAGAAAGAGCCTGAAGTGACCCCGTTCACGAACCAGAGACACAACCGACGACATAATCCCAAGCGTCGCCAGAGATCTTGTTTCCGGAGTTGGTTTTGTTGCTGTTGCGAGTCTACACGCCATGCTGAATCTTGATCAGCAAACACATGGTTAAATGTTAACAAGCTTGTTCTGTTTATTTGTAATTCTTGATCAACATTTAACTAATGAGCCTTCATTTATGTATTCTTATTCTTATACACTATTACTGGAGTTACATTTGAGGAAACTGGTAATATATATTGAGGATCGGTATATCATCTGTTTTAATTATTTTTTTTCTGTTTTCAATCACCATCATATCTAAAATGTGGATTAGAATAATGGGCTCATATCCCCATCAACCCACAAGAACATTCCACGACAATGACCCCTAGCGGTTTACATGAAATAACAGATAGGAGTACAAGATTATCTGCAAACATTCTCGAAAAAAAATAGAATCTGCAAACAAATGATAAAGACTGATCAAGACAAATGGTGACTTGAGATCTCATATTCTACAGTTACATAATGGAACCATTAAACTCAATTGCAGATACACCTCTCCTCTTAACGATAAGAGGCCGAGGATTTAAACGATAGGTGTTGTATTTAAATTTCTATAACTACCCTTTAACATAAAAAGAAGAAAAGAAAGTTGCGTTCTCGGAAACATGACCCTCTTAATGGTCATAGCCATTGCATAATCCGCCAGAAATCACCAAATAAGTAGGCGAGAGCCACTCCCCACTGCCATGCGATCTCAGACAACAAATCCGGTAACAATTAATACAAATTTCAAATCCCACTAGCAAACAGGCATGAAAAACACAGCATGGCCTCCACAAACCACTGGCATGAAAATTCGGATGAATCAACAAATTTGATCGTCTGCCCTCAAAAGGAAAAAATGAAAATTCATCAACAGAATCGACATATCTCCAAGGAATTATCTTTTACCCCAAGGCCTCTCAAGCCTTCGATAAAAGGGACCAATGGCATGCAAAAACACAAATTTAACATAATGCGGATCAACCTAGAACTTCCAAGTAAGAAAATCCACTTACCCTTTGGGAACAATCTATAGGAACTCGAAAGAATCCACCTTTTCTTGGTTCAGCAGTGAAGAAAAAAAATCCACCTTTTTATTTTTGGATTTTGTTTCTCTGCCGGATTTGTACATTCAAAAGAACATGGAAAAATATGATGGTTTTTTACTATCATTTCTCCTCTAGCATATGTATTGTATTTGTACATTGCCCAATAAAAATATTGCAAATTACATGTCTAATCAAAGGAAAACAGTATAACAGCTGCCTTCTTTAAGAGCTGCAGTCTGTTTGCCCACAAGTATCATTATTGAAAGTGAAAAAGAAATCCAATAAATCATTTCAGAAAGGAACACAAAGGGAAACAAAAAAAAAAAAAAAAATCACCCTACTGACAGAATTCAAAGTTGGAGAAAGTGTACAACCATATTCTCTTTCCGCTATTAATATCCCTCTTTTATTATCGAAACACTCTGCATTAAACTACACATTTCATTACAATTGCAAGCATACATTATTCCAAAAAAATTTTTTTTTATCTTTGCAGATATAAACCTTTATTACCATATGAAAAGCTGCTCTATAAAACTCAAGACCAGACAAAAAGCTCAAATCATCCTCTTCGTATCACGAGCTGCTGCCAGATGATCCTGCACAGTGATCACAAAAAGCACAATCAGATATGCTTGTAGGCAAGTCATTTGAATTCTAAGATAAACAAGCAGATAGACAGAAACAGGAAAGTATGCAATCTGAGCCATTGGCAAACTTCAACAGTTGGAACCAAGTAAATTAGACAAACATATACTTGTAGTGCTACTACCAACTATTGCCTGACAGCATTGTAAAATATAAGTACAGCCAAAGAATTGCCTCTGAGTTAGAACTTTGCTTTGTTTAAAGGGAAATTTATTCTACAATTTCATTCACAGTACATCTGTTGTTCCAAAATTAGATTATACCTTTTATCTACTTTTAAGAGAGAAATCAAATGAAAGTGAAAAGTCTTAAGAGTCCAGACTCACCGAGATAAAATCAAAAGCTCTGGTCTCCTCTTTTTTTGACCCGTTCATTACAGAGGTAGAAGTCTGAACTGGAAGGCTAGAATTAAAAACATCAGGAAGGGCTGAAGTATATCCACCTCCTTGAGTTTCTGCAGCCTGACTAAAACCAGAATTTTGAGGATGCAAGTTGCCTAGTTGCTGATAGTTGGACATTGCTGCTAAGAATTGCTGCTGGGCGAGTAGATTTCCCATGGCTCCATAATTTATTGGTTGCGAAGGAATAGCTGGATTAAACATTATGCCAGGGGACATATTATATGGCATGGTCCCAACAGGAAGCACGGGATTTGCATTAGTGCCTGCTATTTGAGCACCGTATATTTTATTAAATGTATCATTAGTAACTTGATGGCCCAGATTTGTACTGGAAACTGAAAAAATGTTTTCAGAGAGTGCATCCGAAGAAGTTCCTTGCTGCTTCACGTCTTTTTCCTTTATAAATAGGCCAGACATCAAGTCATTAACATCTTTTTTGTTATTTAATTGCTCCGCTGAGGTCTCCAGGTTGGAACCAAATATATCAAATAGCTCAGCTCCATTTTGATTAGATGTCATATGAGCTCCGGCAGCACCAGAAGTATCAGTAGTCATCCCAGAAAATATGTCGTCCACATGTTCTTTATCATTATTGGTGTGAAATGAGACATCTGCAAAGGGGTCATCATCTTTATTCTGTTCACTGGTGCTCACACCAATGCTTGGACCGTCTCCAAATAGATCATCAACAATAGGAGTGGCAGGTGCTGTCAGAGCTTCAATGCTTTGATGCATTGGTGGACCATCTGAATCACCGGTATCGATTAAATCTGGCATCTGAATGGCAGTTGCCTCGGCCTTCACCTGCTTTTCTGGATTACCAACTGTACTACCAGTTTGTTCTCCTTCAAGAATTCCTAAGACCTGTGCAAGAACAATTGTTTACATAACAATGGACCTTTTTGCCATATACATGTTTGGGATATGTCAATACAACGCACTAATGGGAGATGTCCGGACCAACACAAATAGTCCTGGTAAAACAGACTAATCTAAGGTCTAACAAGATAGGACTCATAATCAAATGCAGAGAAGATCAGAGGAGGAAAATATTTGGGAAAACTAAAAAACCGAGGACGTTGTTAGTTACAATTTTTTTCCAAGTAAGCAAATATACATTATCAAGAACATTCAAAAGATTATCTCAGATGTGGGGTCCTTATTAACCAGGCACAAATTCTCATGAAATTAGGTGGAACAAATTGCGTTAGTCACTTTATTTATACCTAAATTGGGTTCAGTAAATAGATTTAAACTGCTTTAGTTGAATGCATTGAAACACAACCCAAGTTTTTCAATCAGTAGTCCATTATATCATTTTACCCAACCTAAAACTAGTAAGTAGCAACCATCAATATCTATTGACATCTACAATGCAAAAGTCAAAAATTAAATATATCATTAAGACTACTTTGCTGGCTCTTTTGCTCTTCTGGGTGATAACTGATCAAATTGGATCAACATACAATCGCTACTACAATTGTTAAAACCAATTTGCTAGCTCTTTCGTTCTTCTGGGTGATAACTGATCAAATTAATTTTTTTTTGGATCAACATACAATCGCTATTACAATTGTTAATCCTTACCTGATATATGTCAGGATCAGTGTAGTATAAGTGTTAGTAGTATAAGCACTAAAGGGGTATTCTGGTCTTTTCTGTGTTAGTTATAAGTCAGGAACTACTATAAATAGAGGAATGAGTTGTAAAATTTCTATTACGCAATATACGAAAAATGGAACTTGTTCCACAAGTCTCTCTCTCTCTCTCTCTCTCTCTCTCTCTCTCTCCCCTCTGACCTCTCTCTATAGTTTCTAAGTTTCTCTCTGTAGAAACTATCTTCTTCCCCAATCTATCTTTCTCTATCTCTAAACTCTAAACTCTGTCTCTATCTCTCTCGATCTATCTCTATTTCTCTGACTATCTCTCCCTATATATCTACTTTGCGCCTAATTTTTATGTTTCTGCACTTCTAAACTAGAAAACACCAAAAACAGTAACATAACTA
>PHNY01299307.1:2471-15262 GCA_003724115.2 Anethum foeniculum
GTTACTGTAGATGTAAAAATGTTGCTATAAACTGCATTTGCAACTACCTTACTCTGTTGCAATATGGTCCGAAATTCGTTACCATAAGGTCCCTATGGCAACCAGACCAAACAGAACGCCAGATTTTTGCATATTCGTTGCCATAGATCCTATTACAATGAATTTGAACTATATAGCAATGAGTTTTTAGGTTTGCTATAGGCAATCTATGGTGTAGTGTTTCTAGGAAAAATCCTGTGGGAAAAATCCTAGTGAAGGAAAAAGAGCCCATATGTTGTACAAATATAAAGGAAAGAGTGCATCATGTATCTCCCCTTCAATCGAACATCACAATAAATGTTAACATATATCTCGTAACTTGCGCATCCCAATCTTTCTTAGTAATTTTTCAAAAGAAGTTGTCGGAATTGCTTTGGTTAATAAATCTGCTGGATTCTCACATGAACGAATTCGACAAACATCAACCTCTCTTCTTTGTTGAAGCTCATGAGTAAAGAAAAACTTAGGATCAATGTGTTTTGTCCTATCTCCTTTGATGTAGCCTTTTTTAATCTGTGTGATACAAGCTTCATTGTCTTCATATAAGAGAGTTGGACTATCTTTACTGACCGGAAGACCGCATGATTCTCGATTGTGGTGCACAAGAGATCTTAGCCATGTACATTCTCGACTAGCTTCATGAAGGGCTAATAACTCTGCATGATTTGAAGAAGTTGCTGCTAGAGTCTGTTTTGTAGAGCACCAAGATATTCCAGTATCACCATATGCAAAAAAATGTAACCTTTTTGAGATCTTCCTTTGTGTGGGTCAGATAAATATCCAGCATCAGCGTATCCAATTAATTCTGCTTTTGAATCTTTAGAATAAAATAAACCCATGTCTATTGTTCCTCCAAGGTACCTAAAAATTTGTTTCACACCTGTCCAATGTCTTCGAGTTGGAGCAGAACTATGTCTTGCCAATAGATTAACGGAAAATGCAATATCAGGACGTGTGCAATTAGAAAGATACATTAGTGCGCCAATAGCACTAAGATATGGCACTTCAGGACCTAGAAGTTCTTCTCCTTCTTCTTTAGGACGGAATGGGTCATTTTTCTTTTCAAGTGAACGAACAACCATAGGCGTACTCACTGGATATGCTTTATCCATTATAAATCGCTTCAAGATCCTTTCAGTATATGATGTTTGATGAACAAATATACCTTTTGGTAAATGTTCAACTTGAAGACCAAGGCACAGTTTTGTTTTGCCTAAATCTTTCATTTCAAATTCTTTCTTTAAATATGCAATTGTTTCATCCAGTTCAGTGGGAGTCCCGATAATATTTAGATCATCAACATAAACCGCGATAATAGTAAATCCCATTTTTCTCTTTTTAATAAAGACACATGGACATATTACATTGTTAACATATCCTTCTTTCAGAAGATACTCATTAAGACAGTTATACCATATTCGACCTGATTGTTTTAAACCGTACAAAGATCTTCGTAATTTAATTGAGTAAGTACACCTCTCGAGGTTGTGAACTATATGCTACAGGCATTTTTAGTCCGCCTGAAATTTTCATGTAAATGTCATTATCAAGAGACCCATATAAGTAGGCAGTCACAACAACCATTAAATTCATCTAGAGCCCTTCTAGA
Source organism: Anethum foeniculum (assembly GCA_003724115.2). Taxonomy (NCBI): domain Eukaryota; kingdom Viridiplantae; phylum Streptophyta; class Magnoliopsida; order Apiales; family Apiaceae; genus Anethum; species Anethum foeniculum. The sequence goes on from PHNY01299307.1 coordinate 4,120, forward strand.
ATTGATAAACTTAGTAAAAATCTGAATGTTGTCGCATCCATTACCGGGGAGTAAGTCTCTTCATAATCAATTCTCGGTCTCTGTGAGAAGCCTTGAGCAACAAGGCGTGCTTTATATCTCACAACTTCATTTTTCTCATTTCTTTTACGCACAAATACCCATCTATAACCAACGGGTTTCACACCTGCAGGTGTTTGGACAATTGGTCATAAAACTTGACGTCTTTCAAGTGATTTTAATTCTTTCTCAATGGCATCTTTCCATTTTAGCCAATCATTTCTTCTTTTACATTCATAGATCGATCTAGGTTCATGATCCCTGATTTCCTCAGAAATGTCAAGTGCAGCTGCATATGCAAATACATCGTTCATGACAATTTCTTTTCTATTCCACCTTTTTCCTGAAATAATATAGTTTATTGAGATTTCTTCATTGTCATTAATTTCAGGCATTTGATCATGCTTCGAAGACATCTTTCCAGTGATCAATTCAATTTCTTTGGAGATGATGTCATTTGATGTACCAGCTTGCTTATCAAGCTTCCTTATTTTTCTAGGATTTTTATCCTTTGATCCAATAGGTCTACCGCGCTTCTGGCGTGTTTTAGACTAATTTGCTAGCATGCTTTTATTAGCTTCTTCAGGATGTTTAATTTTGCAAGGAACATTTACAGCTGGTATATATGACTTCGTCATAGTTTTAACATTAGTAAATGCATCAGGCAATGTATTTGCCATGTTCTGTAGGTGGATAATCTATTTAACTTCAAGTTCACACTGATTTGTATAAGGATCATAATGAGACAAAGATATTGCATTCCACAAAATTTCTTGTCTTTCTTTTTTAAATTTTGTCTTATCTCCCCCTAATACAGGAAAAGTTGTCTCATCAAACTGACAGTCAGCAAATCTTGCCTTAAACACATCACCAGTCATGGGCTCCAAATATTTAATAATTGATGGGGAGTCAAATCCAGCATAGACCCCTAATCACCTTTGGGGTCCCATTTTTGTTCTTTGAGGAGGGGATATTGGAACATAAACTGCACATCCAAACACTCTTAAATGAGAAATATTAGGTTCTTGACCATTCACTAGTTGCAATGGGGAATATTTATGATAGGCAATCAGCTTTAAGTGAATGAGTGACTCGACATGTAATATTGCATGTCCCCAAACATAATTTGGTAAATTCATCTTCATAAGTAAAGGCCTGGCAATCATTTTTAGCCTTTTAATAAGAGATTCGGCTAGGCCATTTTGATTATGTGTGTGAGGAACTGGATGTTCCACTATAATCCCAATCGACATACAATAATCATTAAAAGATTGAAACGTGAATTCTCCTGCATTATCCATTCAAATTTTCTTAATTGTATGATCGGGAAATTGTGCCCTTAATCGAATGATTTGAGTAAGGAGTCTCGCAAATGCAAGATTGCGAGTGGACAACAAACTAACATGTGACCAACGTGTCGATGCATCAATAAGTACCATAAAGTACTGAAATGGCCCAATTGATGGACTGATAGGTCCACATATATCTCCTTGTATTCGCTCCAATTTTAAAGGAGATGGTCTTGTTACCAATTTTCCTTTAAAACAAACAACACATGAAAAATCTTTGGACAATGGAACAACCTTATTCTTTAGAGGATGTCCATTTGAATTATCAATAATTCTCCGGATCATCGTTGAACCCGGATGGCCTAAACGGTCATGCCATGTAATAAAATTTGTAGGGTCCACTGATTTTTGATTTATTACCATATGTGACTCAACTGGATTTATAAAGGTAAAATATAATCCAGATTTGTATGATGGGAGTTTTTCCATTATTTGCTTCCTCTCTGAGACAATTGATGTGATGTANTATGTCATCTTCATTTCTTGTCTCAATATGATAACCATTTCGACGTATATCTTTAAAACTCAAAAGATTTCTTTTTGATCTGGTGGAAAACATTGCATCATCAATGAAAAATTGTGTACCATTTGGTAACATTATATTTTCTCTTCCTGAGCCTTCAATAAGATCTGATGCACTATCCGCCAAACAGAGGGATTCCTCGTCATTTTTAACATGTGATGGGAGGTTACTGACCATGTTTCTTCATAAGACATATAAATAAATAAATATTAGAAATATAATACTACAAACATTTATTTATAATCAAAATGACATTACATATCAAGAATAGTAATGATAGTTATTATTAAAGTTTAACATAAATATGTAAAGTCTTATTAAGGAAAACAAGAAATATATGACTCAATTATATCCATCACTCGATTGGGTCATTTCAATATTCTCATCTTCAAGGAAATCACCAACTTCCATATGAGTAATGCTCGAAGGATTAACTTGGCCTCTACCTCCAAGGTGTGATTCAAGATGTTCAATCCCCAAAGGATCATTTTGCTTAGTAAAATTAGTTTCCACATTTTTCAAAGAGGCCTGATAAAGGTCAACAAGATGTTTGGAGGCACGACATATATGGCTCCAATGACCTTTCATTCCACAGCAGTGACAAGTACTTTCAACCCTTTTAACCATTGTAGTTTCCTTAAGTTTCTCGTCATTTTTTGCCCACTTATAGTGGTGAGGCTTCTTTTTAAATTTTGAGAAATTTTGGTAATTATGACCTCGACCATGCCCAAAATCACGTCTATAGGCATGTCCATGACCTCTTCCAAATCGATGCTTATGTCCACGTCCAATCTGCCTATACTCATTACTATTCACAACATTCATTTCAAGAAATGGTATTGAGCCAGTTGGACGTGCTTGATGATTTTTCATTAATAGCTCATTATTTTGTGCAGCAAGGAGTAGGCATGAAATAAGTTCAGAATATTTTTCAAAGCCTCTTTCACGGTATTGCTGTTGCAAGAGCATATTACTGGCATGATAATTGGAATAAGTCTTTTCCAACATATCTTTATCATATATTTTTTCACCGCATAATTTTAATTGAGAAGTAATCTTAAACATCCCGGAATTATACTCGCTTACACTTTTAAAATCTTGCAAACGCAAATGCAACCAATCATAGCGAGCCTTAGGAAGTATCACTGTTTTTTGATGATCATATCGATATTTTAAATCCTTCCATAGGATTGATGGATCCTTAACAGTCAAATATTCAGTTTTTAATCCTTCGTGGAGATGATGACGAAGGAATATCATGGCTTTTCCCTTTTCTTGCTCAGATTTTGTATTTCCTTCTTTTATGGTGTCTCCAAGACCCATAACGTTCAGATGAATTTCGGCATCCAGAATCCATGTTAATTAATTATTTCCGGTGATATCAAGAGCGTTAAACTCGAGTTTGGTGAGATTCGACATTTGCAATTGCTAATATAAAATAGTACAAATTAATTTCACATGCATATTAAAGTACAAAGGCCATATAATTATAAGAGGATAAGTAATACAAAAAAATTTTGGTTATTTCATGTTATATATATATATATATATATATATATAATATTTTAACGTGATTTAAGTAATGCATTTATGTTGCCGTGCTTGCATATAAAATATAAGCTAATCCTAAAAGCTACATGTGTTTGACAATTACTATAATAAACAAATAATAACATAACAATATTGACAAATATATAAATCTGACAATTAAATAACATGTACACTTTTGATAAATTTGACTATATGTTCTAACACGGACATCAAACAGACACCAAAAGATCATATGTGCGTATGTAAATATTACACATTGACCAAAAAGACTAATTAACAGTAAATTTAATAACATCATAATTATAATTATTATAGGTAATAGACTTGAATGAATTGTAATAAATAAGCATACAATAAAAACACATAATATCCAAGTTATGAAAGTATAATAATAAATTTGTCATAAAGAATGTAATACATTAAATGCTTAAATAAGTTTAAAAATAGTTTTTGACACTATGATATATGATATAAATGAAAGAGACAAAATATTTAAGTTTTGTTTTATATGTTAAAATCGCTAGCTCGTTAATGATTTTTTGTAAAAATTTGAACACTTATATTTGTGCATGTAAATAAATGATTATTAAGAAAACAAATTAATGCATTGACAGATAATATTTATAATAAAAATATTTCACTAAATTGCATTGAATAGTAAAATCAAAACCAAGTCAATACAAAAATATAAAGTACAATGTACAATTTAATTTTGTGATAATTTATCGAGCATTACCGCATAAGCATAAAACAGTATTCGGCCTATACTTATACGATATTTAATAGAATGTAGTAAAAATGGTTTAAACAAGACTATAATCATACGTTCTTGTGAGAAAATTTTATCCTTTACCTATTAATACCTTTCTTTTGAGTACTTGTAATGTTAAGCAATATGTAGTTGCCCTGGAGTTGAGTTCCTCTAAAACATCAAGCTGATAACGTGTTATGAAATAATATAATATAGCTAAGATTTACAAAGAAGTGCATAAGGAGAATAAATGATAATATGTATTCATTATACAAGTTGTGTTGTCTCATTATGTTTAAGTATGGCTTTATATAGTATGCCAAATGCAAGTTACAGTACTGCAATTAAAAGCAAAACTACATCTTTTATTAATGACACTAAAGATCAATGTAACATCTATTAATTAATGAAATTAAATTGGTCATCCAATATAATGTATAACACAGTCAACAATTATTTATACTAGTAGATAACCCGTGCCAAGCACGAGCCCGATAAAATTTATTTAAAATAATATAATTACTCTAATATACTAATGTAGTTTAATTAAAATACGGTGAAATCAAGTACTGCATCGTTAAACAATAATACAGTGTTGTAAGGGAAATAAAAGTATTATAACTATAATACGATTCAAATAATTATATTATTTTAATTATAAGAAATAATACAGATATTCTACAGGAAGTAGAAGTATTGTAATTATAATACGATTTCAACAATTTTATTATTTCATTGAAAGATAACATATAATTCTACGTAAAATAAGAATCTAAGTGTATAACCAAAATATGACGAAACCAAATACCACCAAAAGTCATTGCAATGAAACGAAAATAAAGTGAAACCAAGTACCGCATCGTTAAAAAAATAATATAGAATTTTCCAAGAAATAAAAGTATTGTAATTATAATAGGATTTGGACGATTTTATTATTTTACTAAAAAAATAATAAATTAGACAATATAACCAAAATGAGGTGAAACCGTGTACTGGATCATTAAAAATAATAATAGAGTCCTAAGAGAAATAGAAGTATTGTAATTATAATACGATTCGAACAGTTGTATTAATCCATTAAAAAGTAACATATAATTTTGCATGAAAAAGGAATAGGTGAAATTAAAATACGATGAAACCAAGTACCTTGTCATTAAAAAATAATATAGAGTTCTACAGGAAATAGAATTGTAATCATAATACGGTTTGAACAATTTTATTATTCCATTAAAAAATAATATGAAATTCTACGGAAAATAGAAGTACTGTAATAATAATATGATCTAAGGGTGAAACTGGATTATAAGAAAAATAACTTTTCTATTTAATTTTTTTTATTTTAAGGCATATATGAATCAAAAAAAGACGTAAAAATAATAGATATAAAATTATAAGGCATATAGGAATTTAGAAGGGGTAAAAATAATACATATGGATAAGAGGGGTAAAACTAATACATATGGAAAGAATTATAATACATATAGAAATCAAAAAGGGTGAAACCAAAAACGGGTGAAACGAAAGTACCGTTAAAAAGAGGTTTCGCTTATTAATAAAGGTTATTAATGCACTCTTCCATGTCTAAATTAGTTGGGTTTGTGTTAATCCACTACAATATTTTCGAACTATCAACATGTTTATCTTATATATTCCATTTTTCTCTCATTTATGACATTAATTAATGGTTTTCTTTTTAAAATGTTTCATTTGCTTAGCTTAAACTTCTTTCTAATATATTATCTGAAATGTAATTTATGTATTAACAGTTTTTCTAGGGTGCCCAAGCACACAATAATTACGAAAAATTATAAATTTGTATCATTTTGATTGGTGTAATTTTTATGAATGCAGGGGCTCACCACAACTTTAAAAAAATTACCAATTAATAAAAGTTAAACTTATAAATTTCTGCGCTTGTATGCCTATGGCATAGTAAAAAAATTCAATACACTAATATGTATTTAAGAAGGGGAGTGAGATATCCGATAAATGTAAATAATAGGTGCTCTAATTTGGTGGTACCACCGGATGTATATGGTGCAGATGATATGATTGAGAGTATAAAATATCAAAACCAGACTATAAACTAGAGAAACATCATTGTAAATCGAAAATTTACTCTGTGTTTGCTAAAGTTTTATATCCGTCCCGCTTACACCCGCATACATGTATCCTGTTTTTACCTAGCTAGCTAGATGAATGCTCCTTATAGTAACAGTTGGTGCTTTTTGATCTAGAAGTTGAAATTATTGACATAAGTTCTTTCTCAGTCATATCCTTCATCAGTGAGGGATCTGGTAAAAGTAAGAACTTGATTCTAAATGCATGTTACTCGTTAGTGTGCTGATTTATCTGACTTTCCTTAACTACATTGCACGACTGTACTTTCCAGTTTGCCATCTAAACGTGTTACTGAGATAGTTAACTAGAACTTATTAAACTTTGACCCTGCTTTTAGTGATGATCGACCAGAAAGTTTTTTCATTTTCTTTTTTGCGAATAAAAAAAACTCAGATTTTATGATGCTAACAGATTGCATTGCGTGGCTGCTCCAGGTAATGTAGTTTAACTTCACCGCCCAAACAGGAAATTAGACATGTCTAGCTACCTATACATGTTCATTCTGAGAAAAATCTGGCCGTTTGACCGGCTTTTAAAATCTGTCGAACTTAAGCTTTTAATTTACATTGATTTACATTGATCCTAATTCGACAGATTTTGGTCGAATTGTAAGTCAATTAATTTAACTGTATGTGCTTTTTTAGAGAGGTGCAAAGCTGCATATATATATAATGTTGCATAAACATATACGATGCAACTACGTAAAATATTAATCTCATACAAATTAGCTGGTTCTATTCATAAATCATATATCAATAGAATGCTAATCAGCAATATATTTCCAGATAGCATGCAATCAAAGAAACCATGGACTTAAACTGACGACATTATGAACAGAACGTACTTCAGCCGGAGCTTACTGAAGCTATTTAGTACACATAAAACAATTTAATACATGAAGCATAGTACCACAGCCATTTTTGATTGATTTTCAACTAAATCTTCGTCCTTGGTGCATTGTTTTCCATTCTGTACTTCTCGAAAGTACAGTGATCTCAAGATGAGGAGGAAAAGGACAGAGATGAAGTCAATGTCGAAGGATTCCTTTGCCTAGGCGTTACCTTGACCGGCTCAGGCATGTCTGAGCCAATCAAATGTGGGAAGTTAAGCTTAGCAGCCTTCCCATGAATCTTGAATGCGGCTCGGTCATAAGCTAGTGCAGCATCTTCTGGTGTTTCATATGTCCCAAGCCACATCCTTTTTCCTTTCTTAGCCGGAGACCTAATTTCTGCTGCAAATTTTCCCCATGGACGTCTCCTTATCCCACGGAAACGCCTACGCTCGGGTGGAAGCTGATCGCAAGTCATTGCCACCGGCCTCTCTTTCGGTGTCTCCTCCGTGACATCAAGCCTGTAGTTAGCATCCACTTGAGGTGAATACTCTACATTAAATGTTTGTTCCAAGTTATTTTCTTGAAAGAAAATACTATCTAAGCTCGAATGTGATGCATCCCATGTATTCATAGCTGGAAAAAGGTTCGATAGTTCAAAATCTACAAAAAGATGGTTTTCTACGGATTGAAGAAAGAACGAAAGGTCAGGGTGTGTGGTCATTTCTTGATTCATAACTGGCTAGGGTTTCAGAAGAGTTTATGAAAATAAGTTCTAGAGTATGTGATGGAGAAGAGTTACCAACGGTGTATATTTATACAAAATGGATCAAACTTTTCATTATTTATTTTTACTAGTTAAACACACACCCATCTTGTCAAGACAAATATCGAACCCTCTAAATCTCGTAAATGCACTAACAGTTGTTGGGAAAAACTACATCTATTATTAATCTGGGTACAAAAGAACATGCATGTACTCTTAACTTTTGCAAGACTTTCATGTTATAATTCTTTTGTGTGTCTATCCATGTGAAAAATAGATTAGGTGATATACTCCTTGAAATGAATAAAGGGAGATTCTTTGAAACATTGTTCATCTCTGCCCTTTATAGTATTTATTTTTAGGTAATCAAACATATATGAACTTTCAGCTTTTAATTAAGGCACTGAAACTGTTGAATATTATATGTACTTTTCTTTTTGATAATCCGGTGTGCGGGCCAGCTTTCGACTAATCCGAAGGGCATACTAGCACACTCATACCCCGAGCATGGTAGCCCACTTAATTCCGGAACGCCCAGGGAATCGAACCCGTGACCTTAAGGTTGCAAGCCTTAAGCGCCACAAGCCGACCATCTGAGACAACTCCGTGGGGGTTTATTATATGTACTTTTCGTTTAGTAAAAGATGTTAAAAATTCTAAAATTTGGACCCATCACGGGTGTCCTAGTTGTTTACCCCGAGATTACAGGTTCGATTCTACTGGGAGACACGGAAGTAAGTGAACTACATGATCGGCGGGTACGAGTGTGCTAGCAGTCCTCGGGATTAGTCGAGATGCACGCGAGCTGGCCCGGATACTGGATTATAAAAAAAAAAAATTCTAAAAATCAGTTCATGAGACAAAAACAAAAGAAAGAAAGATATACACAGCACGCTATGTGTAAATATTCGAAGAGATATTACAGAAGAAATGTTCTAAATGATGATGATGATGTTTTCTTGTTTCTATAGCTTCTGCCTTTTAAATTGTTTTTGTAACTTATACTATATAGATCATAGCTTATTTGAAGGGAATGTACATCATCTAGAAGATATGAAATAGATTCGTCCTTTTTTGCTTTCTCTGGAATTCTATCTGTTTTCTAGTTATATATTTCCTGAGTACCATTTCTCATGTAACAATGTCTTCATGATACTGCAGAGAGAAAAATGTTGATTCAAAATTGAAGATTCTATTATGTGAGAAGTACACTGGATTAGTGTTGTATTTGGTTGGGTTGAATGGAATGAAATGTATGAAATTGAAGGAAACTAATGAGAATTGGAGGGAATATTTGAAAAGAACGAGATAGCGCAAAATTGTTATGATAAGAATTGAGTAGAAGATGAAGGTAGTAAGGTTTCATCTCGAATTGGGTTGTTTAAATTGTAGTTTAGGTGGATTGGAATGTAATGATTGAAATGATGAAAATTTTGAAAATTTAGTCATTTTACACTTTGAAATCTTATTCCATTCCATTTCATTGCGTTCACCCCAATCAAACACAACATAATAATTATGGGTCGTGCCAAGCCCATGAAGAAAAAGAGAGATGGGGTTGGGCTCATTAGAAGTTTTCGTGCCAAGCCCATGAAGAAAAAAAGAGACGGGGTTGGCCTCATTAGAAGTTTGAAAAATTATAGGCAGTCCTAATTGCAACAGTATGGACTGTATGGTCGAGAGATGAAAGAAAAAAAATCCTCTCCAAACACATTATGGAAAGACCTCTGATAAACAATATGCAAAGAGGAATGTCTTGACATGCATCATGTTTCACAATGAGGACGCATGTCGAGTCCCCCAGCTGCAAAGATATGCCTTCGTGGGTGGAAATTATAAAAACTGGATAGAGCAACATGCATATCTAACACCAGGGAGTAACCTCAGGGACTCATATAGAAGACAAGTATATTCTGGCGCATTTGTTCTAATTGGGAGATCCTTAGAAAAAATTATTGGATGATGATTTATTGATTTGGCTGACCATTTTCCACCGAGTTTACATATTTCATAACAAATCTAGGTGGCTTGCCATTCCTGAGGGTTCAGCTGAAGGTTTTACTAGTCAGAAACCTTTGGGGAATTAGCTTCTCAACTGATACCTTTTCTCTGTAATACTGCTTGAATCTATGGTTATATTAAACATGAACCGATCAAGACCTTCTAAAACCTTAAAGATTTGGAAATATCTTTTTACTTAACATTGAACCTTCCAAGTTCCAACCCGGGTCTTAAAATTTATTTTCCGGTTTGTCTGTGTATGTTTAATGTCCAATCGTACAGGAGGATAATTAAGTCCTCCTAACACTTCAGAATTTTGGAAGGTTGGTTACTTAAGATTTATCGATCATTTGATCAAATAGGCACTAAGTCTCCGTTGGAATGTAAACTTAAATTCTATTGATATCATATATTAGCTATCCTCCTCATCCGTAACCATCGATTTAGATCTGTTACATACGTAATTTTAATTAGAAATTGTACGTGATTTAAGTTGTTGATAAAGAAATTGATTCCCAATCTGGCCAGAACTGCTTGTTTCATCCTTGGCGCACATCTACAAGTGCTGAGCATAGAAAACTAGAAATTCAACACCAAAGAACATTTGCAGATTACAAAACCAAAATCCTGCAGAATACAATACCATCAATTGCCTACAGACATTATTCACAGTCTGCTATTGCATTCGATCAAGCTATACGTATAGAGCAACCTCATCGGGTTAAATAAAATTTAACACTTGTTAATATACGTCTCAACGATAATTTTACCGAGTTAGTGTTACATCTGTCACTTTATAGCGAAATTTTGAATTTACTCAACTAAGAGATCAATATCTAAATCCGTGGCCCTTAGAGAATCTCCATTGTTGTCAAAAAGAGTGGCAAAGTGATTTAATGAATTATAAGTGTGATGAATATCTAAATCGTCATTTGTCAGTGTAGTCAGAGTTATGTCCAGCAATGGCTCTTAGGCCATTTCCAGTGTGATCCAAAAATCTAAATTTGGATCACCAACTGATGCAAACTCTGATCCAAATTTCTGACGAACTCCAGTGATCCAAATTTTTTGATTCAAATTACTTTTTACATATTATATTACATAATATCATATTAAACTATCTAATCTTAATTTAATGCATAATCATTATTAGCTTTTTATATTACATATAATAAAGTAATTAAATTAAAAAATA
>PHNY01299310.1:2510-14859 GCA_003724115.2 Anethum foeniculum
TAGTAGCACGGTTCCAAATATATATATCAGTTCGCTCCAATCCAATTCGCATCAATAAGAGCATTCGGAAAAACACATGCACAAGAAATACCGCAAACACAACCAATTACTCCCTCTGTCCCCCTGATTTCTATACATTTTGGCACCCTCTGTCCCCCTGATTTCTATACATTTTGGCACACCTTTTAAGACTGCTTTTAAATATAGTTACATAATTTATTTATTTTTAAAAATTTCTGTTTAAACTTTTATTCAGAAAAAAAAATTCAAAAAAACAGTTATGTAACTGCACTTTATAGAGCCTCGAAATGGGTGCAAATAGTAAACGTATATAAATCAAGGGACGGAGGGAGTAGCAACAAGGGGGGCGGAAAAGGATAATCACATTTCGAGAAAGGGAACCCGAGAGGTGCTACAAAATCGTCATCATCACAACCTCTGAGTTGAAAGAGTGAATATGAGCCGTCTTGTTGGGGACAATTAAGAGGATATTCGTCTTTGAAGAGGCGAGCAATGAGAGTGGTTTTGTTGTAAGTGCTGATGGTACGAGTGAGGTGAGATTTGATCAAAGTAGGGTTTGACATAAGAGAGTACCAGGTATTAGAAGATCTTCCTCTTTTAATCTCTCGCCATCGTCGTTTTGCTTCGCCTTTCCCATTTCTGTTTGTTCAAGGGTTTCTAAAAAGTAGTGTGGCTTTTATGTGTATGTATCAATACAATTTTCGAGTGAGAAAAAAGGGCTATATGTCAGGGTAGTCTGGCCCTTGTACAGTTGTACTGTTGTACAATCGACACAGAACCGCATAAGCCAGAGCCCAGTCGAGTTCTGTCCGAACTGAAATGAGCTTAATTTTTTTTTTAAATTGAGACAAACCGATCCGAGTTTAATAATCGAGACAAAAGTGATGTTCAAGATTAGCTCGTTAATAAGAGAGCCAAACAAGAACCGAACCGGAGTTTGCTCACGAACAATAGAGCTAAGCCGAACTCGAGCCGAGTTCAAAGAAAGTCGAATTGTTTACTAATAGTTCGCATATTTTTTTTTAATCGACCAATTTTAAAGTATAATTTATAATTCTACAAGTTATATCGAGATTAAATATATGTCTTATTTTACAATGATATACTCATACTCTACACTTATTTCTTAGTCTATATCATTTTAATACGATGTAAAATTTGAGTTTATGTTAATTATTCTATAAAAAAAAGTTCAAAAATTAAAAAAAAATCAAACAAAAGTCACAAATAAGATTGTACAAGTACCTAAGTTTAAAACTTTTAATATTTACAAGCGGGAGATAACTTTTCCATTTCCTTCCTAATTGAAGTACAGGGACTTAGTTAGTTTATGTTTGTCTCTTGTTTATTCAATTTAAATAGTTTATGTTTGTCTCTTGTTTATTCAATTTAAATTCACATTTTCACTTTATCAAATCTCTGGTATAACTCCAAAGCTCTCGTATACTTTAATTTATAATAAGTAAAATATTTTTAAAAATATGTCTTAAATTTTACTAATTTTTTTTTGAAATATTTATACCAGTGATTAGTAAAAATTTATTATTTTTAATATATATATATATATATATATATATATATATATACACTTTATATCAGCCGGATCGAATTAGCCGAGTTCGAGCCGAGCCGAACAGACAAAAAACTCGGCTCGGCTCGTTTACTCATCCGAGCTCATTTTCATGTTAAAGATTGGCTCGTTTAAGAAAACTTGAGATATCAAATAAAACATCTCTTGACTTCTCTAATCTGAGGTGACTTGGTACGTGAACAATTATGTTTAGGCTTAATTATAACTTGAACCTTGAAGTATGATAATGTGTGCACATAAAATCCTAAAGAAAAAAGTCATACACATTAACCCCTTATGTATCGAATGTGTATATCTTGACCCTTGCTCCAACAAACACTCATGAATCGTTAAATGTTATGTATTAAGTGAGGATTATCTTAGGAAATAAATTAGACATATACAGATTATGTAATATAGGATTGAGGTTAATGTGTTGAACGGGAATTGGACTTAAAACTTTGGAGAGAAAAATCAATTTTCTGCTCCCAATACCTGCCCCAAAACATGACATTTCATAATTCAAAAGTTTTGGCTAGAGCAAGGGTCATTATGTATACATTTGATACATTAGGGGTCGATGCGTATGACTTTTTTCTTTAAGGGTGTATGTGTACATAAGATCATACTTCAAGGTTTAACTTATAATTAAGCCTTATATTTATGTTAAGGGATCATTTGGTTAAATATAGGACAAAACTACCCGCTTCAAACTTAACGGTCGTTAGTAGAATTGACGGAAATCATTTAAATCCAAAATATATCCATCGGAATATACTTGTGAGTTGGTTACTTGAAACATCGAATTAGCTGAGTCCGAGCCGAGCCGATCCGAACAGACAAAAAATTCGGATCGGCTCGTTTACTCATCTGAACTCATTTTCATGTTAAAGATCGACTTATTTAAGAAAACTTGAAATATCAAATAAAACATCTCTTGACTTCTCTAATCTGAGGTATGTGAACAATTATGTTTATGTTAGGGGATCATTTGGTTAAATATAGGACAAAACTACCCGCTTCAAACTTAACGGCCGTTAGTTGAATTGACGGGAATCATTTAAATCCAAAATATATCCATCAGAATATACTTGTGAGTTGGTTACTTGAAACATCGAATTAGCCGAGTTTGAGCCGAGCCGAATAGATAAAAAATTCGGCTCGGCTCATTTACTCATCCGAGCTCATTTTCATATTCAAGATCGGCTCGTTTAAGAAAACTTGAGATATCAAATAAAACATCTCTTGACTTCTCTAATCTGAGGTGACTTGGTATGTGAACAATTATGTTTATGTCAGGGGATCATTTGGGTAAATATAGGACAAAACTACCCGCTTCAAACTTAAGGCCGTTAGTTGAATTGACGGAAATCATTTAAATCCAAAACATATCCATCGGAATATACTTGTGAGTTGGTTACTTGAAACATCTGATGACTGAAAATTTAGAAAGACATCAAAACATGAAAGAACGATTTTGGAGCACTAATTTATAAATGTAAGAGTCAGAGATTCACTGAATGTAGGCATTAAATTAAAATTATCGTGAGCTTCTTCAACGCGTCATATATATCTAATAATAACCACAAACTACAATGTTTTCGAGGCTCAAAGTACAATGTTTTCGAAACTCATCAAGAGAGTGGTTGTGTGCAATTATTCTTCCTTTGTGCTTAAGCCGATCAGCCCTCTCCAATTCATCTTCATCAATAATCATCTGTAAAGCTTCTTTTACTTTAAAATGTTACCTAGGCTGCGAAATGTTTTCCTAGATGGCAGGGTTCAACCATTTCTAGAGATCCAGCTTTATCACATTCCAAAAGTTTCAAGCGTTTAGAAGGGTACCTTCCTTCTACTTCCAAACCACTGGCTGACGGGTTGTTTCGTTCATCTTCAACATTGACAGTGGTGCTGTCATCCTCGTCTTTGTACAGTAGATGAATCCAATGTCTGCGTGCATTTGATGCAAATTTGATTGTATGATCAGCTTCAGTAATTCTAAAGATTGATTTTGGTACTACTACTATACTTGATCCATATAACTCCATATGATTGCCCCTCCCTGATATATTATTTGCGGGAGTCATAACAGAATAAACAGGTGCGTAAATGTCGCCCCGCATTTCAAAACAAAGAATCATCCCCAAGTAATTGTTTGACAAGTTTGGCTGCAAATTCACAGACGATGACACTTCTAAAATTCTTTCTGCCCAGTCAGAGTCATCTTGACTACTCCCATCTGAAATATCATCTGCCGAGTCAGAGTCATCTTGACTATTCCCATCTGAAATCTCTTCTGTCAAGTCATCATCGTCTACATTAGATTGACTACTCCCATCTGAAATCTCTTTTGTCAAGTCGTCATCTTCTTGACTACTCCCATCTGAAATCTCTTCTTCTGTTAAGTCATCGTCAGCATACCCCTCTCCACTCGATTTAATAATCCAATCCGGCAACTTTTTTGAGTCAAGTAGAACACCAATCTCTTGCTCGAAACCAGAATAAATCTTGTACCCAAAAAAGAAAGTTTAACCACATGTACTTCGAAGTCTATAAATAATTACTATTATCATTACTTAAAAGTTACAATTTCCGTTTGTCAAAAAAAAAAAAATAGTTTCAATTTCCATTAAAAAGAAGTATAATGCTGGGCGGCTTAGTAAATAAATGGATAAAAGTTTGGAATTTACTGACCTGAAATAATGACTTAATTAGAGTTCGTGCCGATAGAGATGAGTGGCAACCTTGCAAAAACAGATGCTTTAAAGAAGTGAGTTCCGCCAAGCCTAAAATCTCTGTCAAAGCACTACAATTTTTGAGGTTCAATACCTGCAACAGTTTCAATTTGGACAGATTTAATCGTTTCAAAGACGTACAGTCTCTGAGATGAATGTCCGTCAGATTAAAAGGAAGTTCTGCAATGGACAATAGACGACCACATCCAATAAGATGAAGCTCTTCTAGGCTTGAGATGTGACTAATACCGGATGGCAGGGCAGTGATTTCACTCCCAGATAAATCCAATGATCTCAATGATAATGATGTCTGGCTTGATTCTATGTCAGGAACATTTTTTAAAAGAGTAGCACCATTTACATCTAGCTCCAATAACCTTGTAAGCCTCCACAGTTGATCAGGTAATCTCTCTAGTTTATCACAACCACTAATATCAAGAATCTCTAATGATCTCATGTAGCAAATGCTGTCCGGTAATTTTGCAACGTTTGTTCCACCGGCTAATAGCACTCTTAGAGATTCAATATTCCCCAATTCAACAGGTAATGCTTCCACATTACTGCAGTTGTCAATACTTAGAACTTCCAGTGCTCTCAAGTTGCTAATGGTGTTCGGAAGATATTCAAGCTTCTCGTTAAAATCTAATTTCAGCTTAACAAGCTTACTAAGATCTCCGATCGAATCTGGTAAATTCGACATACCTAGCCTCCCAGCATTGAGCTCTCTTAAAGATTCCATTTTTCCCAATTCATCGGGCAATACTTTCAAATAATCGCAACCACTAATACTTAGAACTTCTAATGCTCTTAAGTTCCAAATGGTGTTTGGAAGATATTCAAGCATCTTGTTATTATCTAATTTCAGCTTCACAAGCTTACTAAGATTTCCGATCGAATCTGGTAATTTCTGAACACCTATTCCGCATGCATTGAGCTTGGTAAGGGATTCAATCTCTCCCAATTGCATTGGCAATGCTTCTATCCTTCCACATTTTTTGATACATAAAACTTCCAATGCTCTTAACTTGCAAATGGTATTTGGAAGACTTATTAAGCTTACACAACCCTTCAAATTTAAGGTAACAAGGCTCACCAAACTTCCAATTGATATATGGATCTCCTTCAAGTATCTACAGTCCTTAAGAATTAAATTTTCAAGACATGGTAGTCTTCTGAAGTCTGGGGTGGTAGTCAACTCTTGGGAAAAAGACATGTTTAAAGTCTTCAACTTTTTGAAAGCATTTGAAACCTGCAAAAACGAGTGCGATTATTAGGAGGTCTCATATCTGATATTTTTCGTAACTTTTCATACATGTAAGAAACACAATCAGTGTACCTACCATGTTTACGTCCCACATTGTTATCATTTTGCTTCGGGGCAACTCAAGAATAACAAGTTTTTTAGGGCAAAAATCTGAAGGGAAACACTTTAAAGGACACCGTTCCCAATAAAACCACCTCAAATCTTCTAGTGTCCGTTTAAACTTTCCAGTAAGATTAGTACCCTCCAAGTAAAGATATCTTAATATACTCATTCCTCTAAATGTTTCGATAGCGAACGATACTTTCTTGAATGGATCCTTGCGTTTAAAACTCTGCAGCATGATGCCTTCAATTGCTTCTGTTCCCTAATGCATGCATATCAACACTGAAAATTAATTACCTGACTTGTATAACAAATCTAAGAGATAGAAAAAGAGGAAGACTTGTATAATTCCCTAACTCGCGCATGGATAAGATAATATATCATCTTATGTGTAATTTTATGTACATAGATTAATAATAAGCAAAGATGATGAACAACTTCAACCTGTGTTATTCGGACTCTTCATTTTACCTTCGAGTACCCATGTTGGACACTCGACACTTGGACATGGACACGTATTTTAGGCCAAAAACATGTATATTTTTTAAAATGTTGCCGAGCCCGATATTTGGACACGTGTCCATGTCGGACACTTTTAAGAGAGCCAGAGTAACATAGACTTCAACTCATATAAATTCATGTCAATCAATTAGATTAATCTGAAACCATTCTTAAATATACACATGATATACATATGATGTAATTACCTTGTGTTCCTCCAACACATAGCATATATCTTTTGGTACCCATAATCTACTATGCTTTCCAGGATGATCAGGAGAGTTGTTACGCGCAATTTCCTTTCCCATATCTTGAAGCAGATCATGCATTCGGACTTCATCGTCATCATTGATCGTTAATAGACATTTTTTGATGAGAATATCAATTTTAACATCCGCGTAAGAATAATAAGTAGCCAATATTTTAACCACCATTTTTTTCTCCCTCCCAATGAAAAAACAAGCGAGGTCAAGGAACATTTTCTTTAGCAGAGGATCATCTGATTCCAAGGCATTCAAGCTAATCATAAGTCTTTGCTGGATAGTGGTGTCGGGATTTCGCTGAAGCTTCTCGATGTAAGATTTCCATCTAACCTCGGATTCCTTATACAGGTACGAGCCGAATATCTCAATAGCCAACGGGAGCCCTCCAGCAAGACGTAGAATGTCTTTAGACAATAGCATTAGAGTACTGTTTGGTTTACTATCTCCAAATGCATGTCGAAAAAACAGTGTCTCTGACTCGGCATCACCCAGCTCATTAACCCTGTATCGATATTGAGTTTCTACTTCAATTTTATGCAATGTCTCTTCATTCCTTGTTGTTATAATAACTATACTCCCAGAAGCAAATGGTCCCACCAGTGACTTGAATTGTTTATGGTCGTCAAAATCATCAATAACAACCAAAATTTTTGTCGAACAAATTCTAGCCTCTATCATCTTAGTTCCTTGGCCAACACTGCTTACCTCAACTTTGTTCTTACTTTTAAGAACATCGTTAAGAAGTTGTTGTTGCAAAGACTCTAGGCCTTTCAATTTCCCCGAAATTTCCCTCACATTTGCGAGGAAGCAGCTTCCCTTGAAGCCTCCTAGCAAGAGTTCATTAAAAAGTGCTTTGGCAAGAGTTGTTTTGCCTACACCACCCATACCATATATACCGATCTTAATGACACCTTTTGTGCCACTGCTCAACATTGATGTTATGTCTTTAACACGGGAATTCAACCCAACTGGATATGTGGCAACATCTAAAACATTGGGTTTTACTTGGAGTAGAATCTGGTCAACAATTTCATTGACAATGTCAGCTTCAGACCTGCAATGCATTTTTTTTTTAAAAATTATGAAATGAAAAGGAGCTTGTATCTATAAAAAGAGCCTTGTATCTAATTCCAAGTTAAGATGGGTGGATGACTAAAAGAATTGCAAAGCAAAGGATAAAAATATATAAATATAAAAAGAATGAATATTAAAAATAACCCTGCATATCAAAGGATGCAAGTCCCTAAGAGTTACTAATATATAGGCATAGATAATATTGGCGTACTAATTACCTTTTTTCATCTATATGTTTTCCTGATAAATCGGCAACTTCTTTTAGTACACTGCGCCAATCCTCCACTTTTTGGATTTCATCAGCAAATCTAATTTCATGTTTTCTAAAATGTTCTTCAAAACTCCCAGTTTGGTGTCGCACAGTGGATGGAAGAATGTTGTGAAACACGGGAATGACCAATCTTTGCATTAGTTTGCTGCAACTGAGGATCTCAACCAGCTCGTCAAGGCACCAACTCGAAGAAGCATAATTTTCAGAGAAGACAACAATGTAAATCTTAGAATCTTGAATAGCTTGGCGCAATGCGTCCGAGATGACTTCTCCACACTGTAACTCAGGATCATCCATAAATGTTCCAATATTATGGCGATCCAGGGCAGAATACAAATGACTGGTGAAACCATGCCGAGTGTCTATGCCGCGGAAGCTCAAGAAAACGTCCTTTGGATTTGAGAATGAAGTAGGAGAGGATGGAGTTTGAGAACTTGTTGAAGCCATTGTAAAATAAGATGATTAGAAACATTAATGTATGGACAAAGTATATATAGAGTTATGATGATTTCAGATGATTACAAAGGGGCAGGAAAAAGGTCGGCATCACATGACATCTGAGGGCGGCAATATATATAGGGTTTAATCCTTGACACCGCGTGTCATAACCTTATCTAACACACTGTTTCAAAATCGTTTAGATTTGTATTTCAAGGATCTGGATAGAATAATCGTTTAGATTTGTATTTCAAGGATCTGGATAGAATCTTCTTTTTATATAGTTCCGCTACAACTTTCCGCGGATCGGTAAAAAAAATCCGTGAATCTGAGCCCTTAAAATATAGACCGACGCCCCTGATGCAGTGTGTTAGATAAAAGGTCCTGGCATGCGGTTATGAGTGGACCAGGACCCATATATATATACTATAGTTATTAAACAGCAGAGTGAGTTGTAGAAAATGATTGGAACGCGTAAGAAAACGTTGTTTTTAACGTTGGTGCAAGTCAGCATTTAAAGTTCTTGCCTTGTTTTAATTAACAAAGACTTGGAAAAGACTAGGATTTAGAATTAGAAAATAAATAAACGACAAGCATGCATTTGAATATAGAAAAAGAGCCGGTACGAATATGAAATTTAAAAACGGATTTGGTAGACACTCAATATATCGTTTGCTTCAAAAAAGTCGGGACTCAGGTATGGATTTCAGTTATTCCAACCTCATACATTTGATTCAAAAAAAAAAAATTTGATACTCATTTTCGCTTCAATACGCTAAGAAAACTTTTTCTTAACATATTCCAGCAACTTAAAATTGTACTATAAAATTAATGCATAAATGTTTTCTCATCCTTTTACATTAAGGATTTCTTTTAAAAAGAAATTGTCAAATGAATCAATATAAAACTATAAATTAAAACCCTTTCTCTAATGTTGTAATTAATTAAAATACTCATTAACAAAAAGTATTTATGAAGCATATCCATTTTCAAAAGCATGAAACAATGATAAGGTAAAAAAAAAAAAATTACCCAAAAATTGGCCAAATGTGCAATTCCAATCTGTATAATGTCATGAATACCTAAAAAAAGTTACCACAGTGCTTGTTTACAACTGATTCAATTCTCCAACCCAGAACAAATACAACAAAAGAATGAAACTGAATCAGGCTTATACATTTAACCTATAGATGATACAAAAAACAATTGAAAGCTCTAATTAATCAAAGAGAACAGGTAAAAAATTTAACTAAAGAAACCCGAAGATAAAGAAAAGATCTTAGAGACGGTCCATGGGAATAAAAGGAACAGTACTATTGTTTTTTGTCATTGCATAGCCAATAAAAACAGATACGCACAAGGCAATGACTGATAAGATAAGAGCAAAGGCACTAACAACACCAGAAGAGTTGGCGGAAGCTACTTTTCTTTGTGCAGATGAGCCTGAGGTCATTTCTAAAGGTACCCAGTCACAACCAACAGAGTAATGAGATGATCCATGCCAAGGATTTCCGTCGAATGGATACCAAAATGCAGCTGAAAACTTACTTGGTTGACCAATGGTAAATTGCACATCCTGTATTTTGGTAAAAAAAAGTTTCATAATAAACTATTTACTTGTATATATAATCAAAGCCACGAGAGTCAATAATTTAAGCATTCCCTGACATTTCTTGACATGAGAGATGACATGCAACATTCCTCTAAAATAATCACTTTCAGGGATATAGAACCCATTTCCAATATATATAACTTCTTTATAGCATGCATGATAATTATATATTTTTTTGACATTTTGGATATGATGTTCATGTCTTTTGATGCATCTTAACTTTTTCAATTTTTCTCTCATTGGCACATTTTTATGTTTTTGATCAATATTATACCTAAAATTAATTCTGAGCTTACAGTTTCAAACGGCATACGTAATTTATGTTTGTCATATGACTCAAGAACGTCGATGTTCGTCTCAGTCAGTGGCGGACCGACATTGGGCCAAGCATATGTCTCGGCCCACCCTGAAATTTCAAGTTAAGTTAGTTTTGTAGTGTCATTTGACATCTATTTTTTCTTGGCCCAGTGGTTGAGTTGAGTGACATTGACGAGAAAGGCGAGTGTTCGATCCGGTGTACTAACATTTTTAACCAATTTTTTACATTATTCAAGTAATAAAACCATTTACCCCAAAAAAAAAAAAAAAAACCATTTAGCCACACATTCAACATAGTTTCACCAAAAAAAAATCCTTTTCATCCTAGGTCCGCCACTGGTCTCAGTATTCCACTGGTATTGCGTGTCCCAGAAAAAACGAACATACTTCCTCTCACTCTCTTCCAAAACAGATAACTTATGGAGGGAGTACAAGTAATTCAACACAGTTATTTTAAAAAAAATAAATAGAATTTGATATCGTTGAGAGATTGAACCTGCTGAAAACGATCCATTGTTCGCAAAGGTCTTGAAAATTCGAAGTAATATGTGCCTTTTTGACCAGAGGATCCATAGGGAGTGTCTTCCTCCGTAAAACCTGTCAGCCAATATTCGCAACTAGAAGATTAGAATTGCCATGAAAATAACAGGAACACTTGTAGTGGGGCCTGGCAGAAAAAGTAGCTCCTAATGTAAAATATTTAATGAAATTGAATACAGACAGTTAGGAAAGCTGTATCCAGATTAATTCGTTTATTATGATACTAAAAGAAGTATCAACTACATAAGCTTTTCTAATCACAAACTTCACCAGCTAAACACGACTTTATGGAGAATACAAACCATACATTCTATTCAGAAACTACAAATATTTACCAGTATGTGTCGTCAAGCTGCTATGCCACCATGCACCCTTCCAGTCATTTTGTGCACTAGAATCATTTCCTTATAAAGAGTACCAAGAAGTGATCATTAAAAGTGATGAGTAAATTTGCAACTATTACAGAACAGTGCATTTAATGCATAATCTGTTACCCGAACTCTTCAATTTGCCTGACTACCCGTGTTGGATAGTGGATACTCGACACTCGGACATGGGTATGAACACTTATTTCAGGCCAAAATCATGTAAAATTTTCAAAATGTTGCAGAGTCGGACAGTTGGACACGTATCCATGTTGGACACTTCCAGCCGAGTTCGGGTAACAAAGATAATAATGATACATCTAAGTACGTGCAATATGTAACATCACTCTTATGCAACTTAAAATCTCTGAAAGTAAAACATCTGAATTTTATTTTTCTTCTAGACAAACTCAATCTTTAGTACAACAATTAGTTTTTAAACTGTTACAGAATATTTAATGCAAGTATTCATCTAGAAAAACAGGTTATTAATTGACATGCGAATTAGTACAAGGTATACCTGATTTAGTTCCATCAAGGTTTCGACAATGTGGATTCCAGGCATATAGATCAACCAAATGACCAAAGCTATAAATGACAAAATTAAAATTAAAAAGCGTGTTTTGAATCAAAACTGAGTGCTGACAGCTGATCTCAAGCCATGCATGAGAAAGTTTAACAATAAAAGACTATATCATGATTTACCTATCGCCTCCATTCCCCTTTGTGTTGTCAAATGGGTTACCTCCGTATAAGCGACCTGGGATTGAATTTCCAAGAGAGAAGTGCATGATATCAACTTCATACCCACGACAACTCTTGCTTGTGCATGTTTGTGGAGATTCTTTACACCCACCCATCTTTAAAAAAAGTGTATATCATCAGCTAGTGAAGGAAAAGCTAGGCCATATAGGAAAAACAGATAGAAGCAAACAAACATGTCTCTTAGAATCTACCACCAGAATTAATTAAAAATTAAAAAAGGACTTACATTATGGTAGGAGGCACTATCACCAACTTGAAACATCAGAGCTACTGATGGACATTTAGTATTATCTCTGCACAACACAGGAAGAATAAATCTAATTACAGGATTGTTTTAACATCTGAAAATGTAAAGAGTTTGTTCATGAGAAAAAAGCTGCAATTGTAACCAAATAGACAAATACACGTACACAATCTACTAAAAGTATCCGCAACACATAGTTATGTTTCAAATTTGTTGCTGAGCTTTTGGGTGTTGGACCCCACCTAAGATGGGGGGGGGGGGGGGGG
>PHNY01299313.1:2480-12480 GCA_003724115.2 Anethum foeniculum
GTCTTCTCCTTTTTATAAGTATATTGATTGATTGATGATTATTGATATGTGTGATTTTTTGAAAGTGAACATCTATTTTGAAACAGAGTTAATATTGCTCTTACTCATAATAAATAGGTTAGAAACACCCTCGATTTGTGTGTATATTTTCCAATATTTTTATATTTAATACTCTACGTTTATTATTTACATATTCACAGGTATAATATTTACTCCCTCCGCATTTTAAGACTTATAAAAAATATAGTTCTATAAATTTTTTTGGATTTTTTTTTGTATAAAAATATAATAGTTCAACTTTTATACAGAAAAAGAAAATTTTAAAAATAAATTATTAAACTATACTTAAACTAATAGTATACTTTATAGAGACTTAAAATGCGTGTCCAGTCCACGGTTCCCATGTGGGACAGAGGAGTACATATTATGTTTTCTTTTTTTTTTTTTTCTTAGCATATGCGGCATTTCTGACTAAACAAGTCACTGAACCAGGAGGCTTAATAAGAACAGTCATTTGAAGAATCATGTTCTGCACACACATAAAAATGTACAGGGGAAGGGGCTAGAATTTCTTCTAAAATTTAGAGATTTTAGAATAATATATCACATGTTTTTGTTGGTGCTGGATTGCTCAAGAAGAAAGTTCTGCAAGAACCTCTGCAACTAATTCACCTAGTATTAGCTTATCCAGGTCACATGCAATTTCATGAACTTCATCTCCTGTAAACTCATCCCTCCAACCCACATCCCATGCATTCCGTTCCATGCACCAAAGATCGTTTTCGAGCAATGCTGAAACTGTGTTTGTAGGTACGCTTTCTATTACACGATTTCTGTAGCTTATTAGGCTCTTGATCCCATTCTGCACTTCCTGCATTAGGTGATCAGTTGAGATGCAAAAACTTGGATTTTCAAATGGCCTCTGTACTAATGGATGAATGGAGGGTATGTTTCTCTGGCATGTATTTTCCAGTAGTTCATTTGCACAGTCCATTAAGAGTTTGGAATTTGTACCATCACGACCATGCAATCCGTTTAACACTTGTAACACTATAGGTTGAAATGTGTCAATATTGTCGAACAAGTCCTCTACACGAGTGAGGAATGAGAAGCTTCTTGGAAGTATGTTACTTGATGTGGTTTTTGTTTCATAGTAAGTACTTTCAGATAGATGATGTTCACTGCTTTTTGTAGCTTCTTCTGGACAACTGATATCATTTTCATGTTGGTTGGTGAGCAGAGTATCTTCACAATGAGAAATCAGGCTGTCAACATAGATATCTGCAGTTATAGAGTTACGATGAGTTATAGCCAAATTTAGCACATACTAAGTGCACAACGCTCTGATAATAGTGGTGCCCTTACTCTATGCTTTATTTTTCATGAGGCGGCTGGCTATTTGCAAACAATCTTGTGAATATTGTAGAGGTTTACTATTCGGGTACAATTTTAGGGCTGTAAGAAGTAAAAAATGATCTGAAAGTATGCAACCAAAACACACCTTCTAAATCAGAAGCAAATAGTTGCACTTTATTGCAGATAAATTTCTATTTGTTCTGTCAATTGCTGGATGTCAGGCATGATGCAATCTTAAACCTAAAAAAAGTTGAAGCTAATACAAAGTACGCAGTGCTGAGTGCTAGGAATAAGAGTATCTCCAGTAGAGGCACCTTTTAGGGGTGCCAAACATGTCCAACAGATCACAAATAATAATTTTTTATTTGTTCCTTCATTTATATCACATTTAGCACCCTTCAAGTCCAATGGTTGGCACCGAGGTGCCTAGATGGTCCCCAGTAAAATAATTTAAAATCTAGATGCAATATAATGGGTATGGATACTTTTAGTGCAGCTACTGGGATTTTTTCATTTAGAGGAGGTGCCAAGAGGGTGTCACAAGTAGGCAACTTCTCTTGGCACCCCTTGGGCACCCTTGTGACTCCAATAGAAAGGCACCCAAGAGTGCCATGCCACATAGGATTTGACACCCCTCTTGGCACCCCTATTGGAGTTGCTCTAAGACTAACCATATATTAAGGTGCTATTCAACTCTACATTGTTGCCATGATCCCGAGAAATAGATTCCATTAAGGAACAATTTCTAAGAATTTCTTCTACCAATCTGACTCTTAATTACCACATTTACATAGAGCTATCACCAGTAACTTAGTAAGCTTAAGTACTAAATTTCAACTGCTAACACCGGATTGACTAATAAGAATCTCACCTTTGATAAGAATCTCAGAATCATCTGACTCTTCTGCAGCAAAGAGTTGTGATGCTGGTGTAGTGTCCTTGAGATCCAAACAAGCCTTCTTTCTTTGGTCAGTGTGTGTGTCACCATCCTTGTGTACTATACTTTGAACCTGCAAATGGTTTTGTACTTGTTATTGCAGGTTTGATTGTTCGAGTCAATCAAATGAACGCACATGAATGATGTCAATTTAGTACTACATTTTTGGAAGGATTTCAGATAAAATAAATCATTAAAATGAATAAAATAAAGAATATTAAAGACAGGTTGCAGGAAGACTCACATTAGTTGCCAATGCCTCGATTATGAGTTTCGACTTGGTGCTCTTTTGCTTGGTGGTAAGATTCTTATTGTCAATGCTTGGTCCAGTTTCAGACTTTCTCATTTTCATGGCACGCGGACTCAGATGTTCACGGCTTTTGGAAACCCTTTTAGGTTGCTCACAATGTTTTAAAAGACCTGTAGATTTAACATTTTCCTTTTCTACTGATTTCCTGCTACTTGTACTCTTCTGAACCTTATCGACTTTCTTGTCAATCGTATCCTTTTTCGATTCAGGACTTACTGAATTAGTCAATTTCACCTTGTTATCCGCAGACTTCTGTAGTGCCTTTCTGTTGGGCTTAGCTACATTAGTCTCAGTTATCTTTTCTGTACGAGTTTTGTTCAAGTACGAGCGCAACTTACCTCTATCAGGACCTTCCAAAATTCTGGATGTACTCCCTTCATTTGTTTTCGACATACTCTGCCTCTTATTGAAGTCCACATCTCTCTCTCTTGGAATGAACTTATGTGCGAAGAGATCATTGGCACCCACATCTGTATGCACAGGTTTCATTAACACGACAGGCGGTGAATCATTTCTAGACCTCTTTTCAGATTCAGAAGTTAAAGTATCATAAATCTGAAATTTATCTCTGTCCAGAAGTCCTTTGAACTGCATATTCTGTATTATCTCTTCCAATGTCATACAATCCCTATCTCCATTCTGAGCAGCAAGCCAAGCCTTCCTTCGTTTTGGCATATCAATATCAAAGATCAATCCCTTCGGATTCAGATTCTTGACTCTCTCCAGCTGTTTTCTAGACTCAAATTGCAATGTTGTTGAAGATATTTCCTCCAATCCCATAAGCTTTGCGATTACATTGGAGGCTTTTGACCTATCTCCTGAAATATTTGACGAACTAGAACTCACAGAGGCAGAATCATGAGAATAAGTTGTCGAGGTTCTGCTTGAATTACCGGAAGGTAAGTAACTACAGAATTCTGTTTCCTTCATGTCAAGATGAGCCTTGGCATTCACTGATCCATTTGGTAACAAATTGTGCCTATTAAGGCTCTCCCTGATTACTTTCCGAAGTTCATCATAACAGTCAGTCGAAGAGCTTTCACCAGAAAATCTTGAACTTTCGTAATTCTGATATCCAAATCTATCAGAACTACATCCAATCCCCACTTCATCAGCAATACTTAAAATCTTTTCTTTCTCTTTTTTCTTCAATCTCGTCGCATATTGTGAAGCTTCTTGCATCCTGTTAAGCATACTGAGAGACTCCTGCAGATCGCAAGCTAATAAACACTCGAATTTCAGACTTCCCTGACTGTCCTACACTCTGTTACTCCTTTAGATCATCACAAGTGACAAATGATCACATATAAAATGGTACAAATACACAACTATCTATTTAATACAATAGTCAACTGAAATAATCTGATGCTACTCAGATGACAACAACAATATAAAGACAACCAAATAAGGCTAGCCGGAGATATAAATCAACACTCGAATCTCAATTATATTTATAGTGTGTGACAGTATGTATATTATAAATGTATGTTCAGAAGCAAACAACCAAATGTTTGCCATAGGGATATAAACAAACAATGCATGCATGCATTAGTTGCCGTCATGGGAACAAAACTAATCAGTTCTGGCTTTTAATTACATTCAAAAAATTATGCTTCTTATTTTAACCATGAACAAGACACTATAGAGACTTTTCATTTTCTCTAAATTAAATTTATTTTCAAAATTTTTCAAAATAGATATTTGACTAAGTTCTAAACCATTATCTTCCTGTTCCAGTTTTCATGAGTGTTTTGTTGTCACTTCAACGAATAGGATTTGCAATTCAACGAGGTCTTGAGGCCCAGCTTGTTACCCGTTCACCTCGTACATTTGAATGTTTTGAATGTACTGAATATTTTTTTTTGCTTTTCCATTGGCCAAATTGTTTCTCGAATATATTTATTAATATATTCGAAAACATCTAATTTACCTTTCATTTTCTCTTTTTCCTTTATAAATCTTACATGCATTGTGTCTGTACAGTTGTATGATTACAATATGCATGTATACTAGTTACAATATATCATATGGTTAGATTTGCTGAAAAAGCCTAAACTCAACTGGAGAAATCTCAACCTCTTATATGATGCATTTTTGTGAGCATTTTAAGCCAAACCGCAAAAACAGGTACAAGGCTTCTTCATTCTTTTCCCGGGTTTTTAGACAACATTGAAAAATCAAACCATTCATTTCATCCACCTCACATTTCAGACCTCCAAACTAATCAATCTGCAAATATTGCTCCAACACTAATCTTTAAAACCTTTTTTCGTATAATTAACGGTCTTTAAAAACGAGCTAAGGCCTTTTACTAATCTCTTCTTTTTTTCCTATTTTACAATCCATTTATCGCGAAAACTAGAGAAATTATGTGTACATTCGAGGGCTTTCGGTATCTGATTGAGAAACAAATGGATGGACTTCTGAATAATGTAAACAGCAAAAAACATATTACAGGAGGAACTTCAAATTAGGAGCAAGTAGGGTAGACAATCAACAAAACACGAAAATGTCAGACGATAAAGGTCCAGGTGATGGAGCTAAAACCCCAACCAAGCGACAGATTTCAGGTTTTTTTTTAACGATATCATCTAATGATCTTATTGTTGATTAGTTTTAAAGATAATAGAAAAAATGACGAAAAACGATTACTTTTCTCTGTGCATTAGATCTTGACTTAATGAAGGAGAAGTTGTCTAAGCTTCTTCTGGGAGAGGACATGTCCGGTGGTGGGAAGGGTGTTTCTTCGGCTTTGGCTTTGTCCAACGCAATTACAAACCTTGCTGGTAAGCATAAAATAAATGCAGGATCTCAGAGGAACACAACAAAATGCCAGCAAATGAATTATTATTGATTATCTGACAAGTATGTTAACGCTCTTTGTTCTGATTCTACAGCTTCTGTTTTTGGAGAACAAAGAAAATTGGAACCAATGGAAGCAGATAGGAAGTTGAGGTGGAAGAAAGAAGCCGATTGGCTCCTATCTGTAACGGATTACATTGTTGAATTTGTCCCCTCACAGCAGAAATCAAAAGATGGAACAACTATGGAGGTAGAATATATTTGTAAGATCAACATTATTTTTGCAATAGTTGGCCTTAATTTACCTTCTTCCCTTTTGACAGATAATGATCACACAACAGCGGAGAGATCTACTCATGAACATTCCAGCATTGCGTAAGCTGGACACAATGCTTACTGTAAGAAAGCTAATGTATCTTTCTTATTGCCAAATTATTAGTCTAATACACATACCAACTGACTTGATGTGGAATCTAATCACATAATGTGAACAATTTTTTTGGAATAGGATTGCCTAGACAACTTCAAGGGCCCCAATGAATTCTGGTATGTTTCTAAAGATGCTGAGGAGGCTGAGAAAGGAGTGAAGAGAGAGGACAAATGGTGGCTGCCAACCATTAAGGTACCCTCTGAAGGTCTATCAGACTCATCGCGGAAATTTTTACAATATCAAAAAGATTGTGTCAACCAAGTGTTAAAAGCATCTTTGGCCATAAATGCTCAAGTTTTATCTGAAATGGAGATTCCAGATAGTTACATTGATTCACTCCCAAAGGTATGATAAGAAAAAAAAAAACATTTTCAATCTGCTTCCTCACAGAAGGTAGCTTCTAAATTTCGGTACATTTCTCCTATGTTTTCTTTTCCTAGAATGGTAGAGCAACCCTTGGTGATCAAATGTATAAAAGCATCACGGTAGAGTACTTCGATCCTGATCAATTCCTAATATCCACAGACTTGTCATCGGAACACAAAGTTCTTGATCTCAAGAATAAAATTGAAGCATCTATAGTGATCTGGAAGAGGAAAATGGTACAAAAGGATGCAAAGACGCCGTGGGGTTCAGCTGTAAGCATAGAAAAGAGGGAGCTCTTTGAAGAGAGAGCTGAGACCATCTTGCTACTGTTAAAACAGAGGTTCCCAGGGCTTCCTCAATCCTCACTAGACATTAGTAAAATCCAATACAATAAGGTTAGACGACAGTCATAAGTTTCTATCTTTGTTTTAACAAAGTTATAGAGATTGTTAAAACAACCTAATTATCCCCTCTTATTTAGGATGTGGGGCATTCTATTCTCGAGAGCTATTCGAGAGTTTTAGAAAGCTTGGCAAACACTGTCATGTCCCGAATAGAAGATGTTCTGTATGCTGATTCTGCCACTCAAGATCCATCACTTGCAATGTCCCGGATAAAATCATCAAGGAACTCTTCACCAAGTTCATGCCCAGGTGATTTTGCTGAGGACGACCCCGAGAAGGTGACTCCTGTGGGAACAGATGCAATGACACTATCTGATTTTATGGGTTGGAACGTAGAGGGGGGAGACACAGACATCAAGAAAGATGACTCCGCTGATAGTTTAGATTCAATGAATAAGGAAGCTGAACCCAAGATTATGACCAAACATCCTAACACTGCAAACAAGAAGAAGTTTTCATACCTTGACAAACTTGAATGGGGTGGCTTGAGGAGTCCAAAAGCTCGCAATTAGTAGTTCTGTAAAGAAAAAAGGAGAAACAATAACGACACGGATAGCAGTCGCAGGTGAACAGGGAAAAACTGGTATGAGAAACATAATTTGTTGTGGAGAGTTCTAACCATGAAATGTAAATATTAGATTACACTGACCAATTTATGTCGTCTATTGGGTTGAATTTTTTTGGATGTTCTTCCATGTCACAGTAAATAGCATATTATGAACTATTCAGTGTTAGGATTGTGATCATTCATATTTTTTTCCCATTACGAATTTGTATATACTCTGCACCTGTAATACACCTAATGTGAATTCTTCCAGATGCATTTCTCATCTCAGAAACTATGTTTTCTGACTAACACCATCTTGTATACTCCTGCCTCCAGAAGCTTAAATTGATAAGAAGTCCACTCAATGCTAAGTTTGATGAAAATAAACACTAGTATTTCAGATCATATAATCACACTACTTAAGCTAGAGGTTGATAGTAAGTATGTATTTCTATTCCTCAGAAGTTACACATCAGGAAATGAAATAGTAACATACATTTATTGATCTGATTCCGCTAAAGGATAGAGCAAAACATATTAAGAAAGCTTCTACAACAGGATCATCGAGTAAGAAGTCCACTCAATGCTAAGTTTGATGAAAATCCGCACTAATTTTTCAGATGAAAGTCCACTCATTATACATTATCTGCAGATGAAATCATGCAGATTAATGCTAGGGACGCCTAAATTTTTTCCAAATTTCTCAAATATTTACATGTCATGTATATAATCTATAACATTCTAATAATAATATGATACTGGCCTAAATACATGTGCTCTTATAAATCAAAACGCCTCAAGTGTCATATGTCTATGTGCTATTTCATTTGGGAATGATTTTGGTCCAAAATTTGGAATAATTAATACTCCCTCCGTTTCAATAGATTTTTAACATTTGAAACATAGTGTTCGGCACGCATTTTAAAACTCTTATCTACCATAGTTCTATAATTTATTTTAAAAATTTTCTTTTTCTGAATAAAAATTTAGATATTTAATTTTTATTCAGAAGAAAAAAGTTTCTAAAATAATTTATACAACTAGATAAGGACCTTAAAATGCGTGCCGAACATTTTATTTAAAATGTTAAGAATCAAGTGCTATTTTTAATTAAATTCAACTCGTTTCGTGATATGAATTCATGTTTCTGATTCTGAACATTACGTAATTCAACTATTTACTATAAATAATTATTTTTTTCCCTGTTTGTTGAGTTGTTGGGCAGTGAAATTCAATTTGCTCAGCAACCAAAACTACTCCTTCCGTCTCAGCCATTTGTTTACGTATAGTTTGGGCACGGAGGTTAAGAAATATGTATAAAGTAGTAGAAAAGAGAAAGAAAAGTGGGTGAAGTGGTGGGACCTATTGATTTTTAATGTATAAAAAGGAGATAGTGGAGTAAAAAGTAGTGTGAAAAGGAAAGAATAGTGAGAAAGTGATGGGACCCATTAACTATTTTGAGTAAGTTTTAAAATGTAAAAAATTGGATGGGACATCCAAAAAGAAAACCGTAAAGAAATGATCGGGACAGAAGGAGTAATATTTTGAGCCTAAACAAAAATTATAAACTAAAATGCCTTGGTAGGAAACATTTCCTCGTAATGACTAAAATAGACTCCACTCATGACATACACGTTTGATTTCCCCGTTAATAGCTCTTTCTATAATGTTTTGGATTTTTTAAAGACGACCTTGTGTTTACTTTCTTCCACCAACTTTCAAAAGTCTCCTTTGACGGCCCCGAGTAATTACTAAGAGGATCCCAACGGTTGGCATCCTAGAAGGGGTGCCAATTTTACCACATAATCGAAAATATTATTTTTAATGTTCTCTCTCATTCATATCAATTTTGGTACTCTTTTTTCACTAAACACTCCAATGGTTGGCACCCCTAGATGTCAACTTCACTCACTTAAAAAAAAAATATTTTAATATAAATATATTAAAAATATACTAGTTTATTCATTATTTGGACCACAAAAGAAGTTGTCACCCTGCTTTATGGGATGCCAATTTTTGGCATCTAAGTTGGCACCCCATGTCACCTCACTTGACATCCCATGGCATCCCAACAATTCCAATGGAGTGCTAACAAGACTGTCAAGCCACATTATGCCACATGGCATTGACACCCTTCTTGGCACCCATCATTGAAGTTGCTCTAACAGAGAATTACTAAAGTTCCGGAACGGTTCTCAAATTATGAGTTGTCGTCGTGTTATTGACTACTCTTTTATAAATAAAAATGGGATCCTTCGTGCATTAATATGAATCCCACTAATAAGAAAATGATACATTTCATTTGAAAAACTTTTGGAATCCTTAAGGGAAAAATGTACCATTACTCTTATTAACGCACCACCATTTTTAATGACCTTGATTCGTAACGAATTAACAATAAACCCCTTTATCCGAAACAAGCCGAATAGGTGTGAATGATCAGATTCAGCTCGATTTTATAAATATTTTTTTATTCGGTTTAGATTTGTATTAAATTTTTATATTCAAATTTAAATATAAACATTTTTATTCGTTTTATTCAAATTTAAATATAAACATTTTTATTCGTTTCGTTTTGATTCAATCGAGTATTAAATTACTTATTTTTCTGTAATTAGATTCAAATTTGTTCAGAGTAAGTGTAAAAATTTAGAAACAGTCAAATAATTATATACAAAATTAAATTATGATAATTTTGTAGAATATTATTTTAATAATTATGTATTATATGTAATGAATATTATGTACATAATTTAAAATTTTAAACTGAATATCTTAAATAAATATGTATCAACTGCTTTAAAATTATTCAAAATAATTTGTGTAAATATGACTAAGTATCAAAATG
>PHNY01299313.1:13538-27625 GCA_003724115.2 Anethum foeniculum
GTTGATTTAATTGTTAGTTCTTACTGATTATACTTACAGCTATATGTATATATATATATAGATTGTGATTTTTAGTTGCTTAAACTTACTTGGATGTTGATATATGATATGTTGATTTTGTAAGTACGACTTTGTGTATCGATCATGATTTTTACTTCTAAAGTTCTTGTTTTCTTACATTTTGTTGTTGATTTGATGTTTTGTGTGTGTAAGTTTTGGCTGGACTGAAGGAGAAATTCTCGGAAGCTACGAGAAGAGATGATGTGAAAGCTATTGTGTTAACCGGTAATTCTCGATATTTGAGCTGAATTTAGGTTAATTGAGTGTTGTGATTTAAGTTGTTGATGATGAATTTTGGATTTTAGGTGGAGGAGGAAGGTTTTCCGGAGGTTTTGATATTAATGTTTTCCAGACTGTTCATAAAACTGGTATGGTGATTAGCTGAGATCATTTTCTAATGAAAGCTTGATTTTGATCGTTTAAAACTGATTGTTGTTTGTATTGAATTGGCAGGTGATCCGACTCGGTTACCTGATGTATCTGTTGATCTTGTGGTTAACACAATTGAAGGTATTTACGATGTCGTAATTTTTTTGTTATAATACTAATTTAAGGTGATTCAGTTGGTGTTGAGGAAGAAATGTTGTATGGAGGTAATTATCGATGTGAATTTGTTATTTAGATGCAAAAAAACCTGTTGTTGCTGCTGTACAAGGACTTGCACTCGGAGGTGGCTTGGAATTGGCACTGGTTTGTACTATTTGTTTATGAGGATAGATTGATCTTAAATTTAGTCGGGTTTGTGAAATTTTAGTACATAACATTAACGTCTATTCGCTTTACCCAGGGATGCCACGCGCGTATTGCAGCACCTAGAGCTCAACTAGGTCTGCCTGAATTGACGCTTGGAGTTATTCCGGGATTTGGAGGTGTAATTGCTGAGTTTATATATGATATATTTCTTGTTTTAAGGACCCAAGGTTTGTTTGGAAGAGCACCTAACTTTGTGGTTATTGCTATAGGTACACAACGGCTTCCCAGGCTTGTAGGACTGCCAAAGGCAATTGAGATGATGCTGGTAAGCCTCCTTTCCTGTTACATTGTGAATGAAAGTTTTTATTAGAAAGGTATTATGTTTTTTCCAAGTCTCGAGACACATCATTAGGTCTACCGTTTGCGTAAAATTTGTTTGGTAACGGAGGACGCCAAATTTTGGTCTAAAGGACCCGTGGTGCATAATAAAGTAAACTAGAATATGGGCACCTGAATCTAATAGGTTCAACTCAGCTAACGAAACCTTTTTGCTTTTATCACAAACTAGTTGGGTGGTATAAATCAAGTCATGTATACAGCAGTGGGGATGATTAAAGGCAACATAACATTAACATTATAAAAGGACTGTTTTGCTGGTTTGGTTACCGATTCTGCTATCTAAGTTATAGTATTATCGTTTTATGAACTCGATACCGCATTTATATTATTTAGATACAACCCCCACCCAGTTGCTCACCCAATCGAAGACAAAATTATAAATTGTAAATGCATTGATATAGATATTATTGCTTTTTAGCATCTTGTTAATTTTTGAGTGATTACCTCTCCCATTCCGACATTACTTCCGAATAACTGGTCACTTTTTAAAGATCGGGTCATGTTTATAATTAAGTGATATCTATTCAGATTGTAAATGAGAAATGTCCTTTTTTCAGTTTTCTAAGTCAATATTGTCTGAAGAAGGAAAGAAGCTAGGACTTATTGATGCCATTGTGTCCCCTGAAGAATTGCTTAAAGTATCTCGGCAGTGGGCATCAGACATTGCAGACAGGCGCAAACCTTGGATAAGTTCCCTTCAAAGGACAGATAAGCTTGGTTCTCTTTCAGAAGCAAATGAAATAATAAAAGTTGCAAGAGAACAAGCCAAACGAACTGCTCCAAACATGCCTCAGCACCAGGCATGCCTTGACGTAATCAATGAAGGGGTAGTTCATGGAGGATATAGTGGAGTACTGAAGGTAACCTTACTAATACATTTCTACTAGATAGTTCCCTCTCTGGTAAATATTAGAGCGTTCAGTTGTCAATTTGTCAATGATTCCCTAAAACTTACTTTATCTCGCACATGTTATTGATAATTTAAATATATTTAAATCGCCGAATGCTATAAATAGTATAGGAAACATGGTTTTCTAGCGGATGAGTAGGTTGTTGGGTAGTTTGTGTGCTAGGATGATAACAGGCGATAAATTATTGTCTTTTAATGGAAAATATTTTCCATTTATATTTTTTTAGTTTATGTGCAATCTGAATATCGATACAATTTCCTTTGCAGGAGGCTAAGGTGTTTAAGGAGTTGGTGCTAACAGACACTTCGAGAGGTCTGGTTCATGTCTTTTTTGCTCAACGTGCAACATCCAAGGTACATTACTTGTAAGGAATTCAATATCATCTATGTATCATAAAGCATAAGGACCACTATATACCCTTCTTCAGTTTTTTTACTATGATTTGATCTTTGTGGATTTAAAATGACTGTGAGAATAGAGTAACAGCTAACAGCCAACTTAGCTCTCGTTCCTCAACTAGAGAATTACAAGCCTTTGATATTGACATGGAGCCCATAATTATTTTTTTTCATGCTGAATCAGATATTAGAATGTCAATTAAAGGAATATTACTTTTTCCTCATTAGATATGCGGGAAATCTCTGTTAAGTTTCTTAGAGCCTGTATTTCTATTAGAATGTTTTGCATTATTGCTTGTGTCTTCCCTAGTTTAGTTTCTATATGATGACTGGGTTCCTTATGTTGTCAGGTACCTAATGTTACTGACATTGGCCTCAAACCAAAGCCTGTAAAGAAAGTTGCTGTTATTGGTGGTGGTCTCATGGGTTCAGGCATAGCAACAGCTCTTATATTGAGCAACATATATGTTGTTCTTAAAGAAATCAATTCTGATTTTCTTTCTAAAGGAATAAAAATGATTGAAGGTAATTAGTGAAATCAATGAATTATTTCCTACTTCTATGCTGACTGGCTATATTCTACATATACTTCCTCCAGAAATTTGCTCAAATGTGTAAAGTTATCATGCATCCATTTCGCTTTTACTTTCTTCTGGGCGTGCCCAGCGTTAAGGATACTGTATTTTAGGCTTTTTTTTAATGATATGCTTTATTTGACAGTTAATATTCAAGGCTTGGTAACAAGAAAAAAGTTGACAAAAGATAAAGCCGAAAAAGCTTTAACGTTGCTCAAAGGTGTATTGGACTATTCAGAATTCAAAGATGTAGATATGGTCATCGAGGTGTGCTTCATTTTTTAATAGGATTGCAAGATGTCTTCATCTAATTCCTTAGTACTTGCTACAATATCCACTATTTTGTGAACTTGCTTGGATATTATTAAGTATTGAATTTGTTAAAATTTTGCTTAGTTTGTGCTTTTTGCATCCTGTTCATTATAATTAGCATTTAGCACTACTACCATTTGATTGCAGGCTGTCATAGAAAGTATTCCACTAAAACAAAAGATATTTAGTGAGATTGAGAAAGCCTGCCCTCCCCACTGCATTTTGGCATCCAACACTTCTACAATCGACCTCAACATAATTGGAGAGGAGACACGGTCACAGGACAGGATCGTGGGGGCCCACTTTTTTAGGTTACTTTTTCATGAACTCTTCCTTTTAAGAAGATTATTAGAAGCTCTTGTTATATGTTTATTTTTCCTTTGAAATGTGCAATAAAATGCAAATTACAGAGGTGTGATTTCTCCTGCCTATCATTTTCGATCGAAGTTTTCTGAAAATAGTTCATAATTATTTTATGGGTAATAAAAGATCATCCCATCACTCTAGCATCACACAGAACAAGTTTTGCCGGCATCTGCCTGATTGTTGTGTTAGCAATCGACGACAGTAGTTTTCTTTTAATAAAAAACTTTAATCTTGTCTTGTTTATATGCCTCGTAAAGGTTTATAGTTATCCGCTTAATGCAGTTTTTTCTCCTTCACCCCTAAGGAAACACATCTTGGGTGTTTTCTCTCTGTTTTGTTTTTACATATTAGATACTTCATCTTTAAATCTGTTTTTAAACATTTTTACAGATGGTTTATTTTCTGTACTAAAATTATTTCATACTGAACATTGAACAGTCCTGCCCATGTGATGCCTCTTCTAGAGATTGTACGGACGGAGAAAACTTCAGCGCAAGTAGTTCTTGATCTTATGGCAGTTGGTAAAGCCATCAAAAAAGTTCCTGTTGTGGTGGGAAACTGTGCAGGATTTGCTGTCAATCGGACCTTCTTTCCATATACCCAGAGTGCACATATCTTAGTCAACTTGGGAGTAGATGTTTTTAGAATTGACAGATTGATCAGCAGCTTTGGCCTTCCCATGGGTCCATTTCAGTAATGTTCTTCTCTTTCAACATCATATTATGCAATTGAATTCTATTTGTGTGTGCATGTAGAGCAAAAATCTGTTGTGTGTGTGTGTGTGTGTGTTTTTTTTTTTTTTTGTGTGTGTGTGAGTCCAAGCGTAAATGTAAGGGAAAAGATGACAGCGTGATCATGATTGTAGTTATTTTGCATGTGGGGGTCCTACATTACAGTTAACGGAGAATATGATGCAAAGCTTTGTAACTGTATTTGCATGATTCAGTATTTTGTTAGAAATTTTGCAGTGGTAATGAAGTGTAATTCATATCAATGGTTTCATTGGATTCATCTTTCATGCATAAGTCCTCTTTAAAAGGAACAAAATGGTTGAATATTTCTAATCCTTTTCAAATACTTGCAGGCTTCAGGATTTAGCTGGATATGGAGTGGCTGTTGCTGTATCAAAGATATTTGCAGATGCTTTTCCTGATCGCACATTTAGGTCTCCATTGGTTGACCTTTTGATAAAAGATGGACGCAATGGTAATTATGACCATCTTTTCCTCTGTTTCTATTCCTATATTTTGTGTTGCACCTCTGTTTCTTACATGCATTTCACAGGTAAAAATAATGGAAAAGGATACTACATTTATCAGAAGGGAAGCAAGCCAAAACCAGATTCTTCAGTACTACCAATTATAGAGGAGTCTAGAAGGACCACAAATATTATGCCCGGAGGAAAGGTATGTTATGCAGTGTGAAAAGATTTTTATGATGTTTTGGTATGATAAATGTTTCTTTTAGTTGATGACTTTTATTCTGTGTACTTATACTAGCAATGTAGAGTATACTTGAACCAGAAAAAGTTACTGATGTATAATTATTATGTCGCAGCCTATAACAATCACTGACAAAGAAGTTGTGGAGATGATCCTCTTTCCAGTTGTGAATGAGGCATGCCGTGTTCTTGATGAAGGATTTGTTGTTCGTGCATCCGACCTTGATGTTGCGTCCGTCCTTGGGATGAGTTTCCCCTCTTATCGGTGAGTGAACATAAATTTACATTATCGGGTGGTTCACTGTTGCTACAATTATTTAGTGATATTTTTATGCTCTTCATAAATATTCACATGATCTGCAGAAAGTAATGCAAGTCACTCTTCCATTTTTTGTATAATTTGCTTATTGTTATGAAATTTTCCATGTGATTATTATTCTTTTTCTGTGTTTCAGTTGTACCTTTTTTGGTGCATGACAATCACTTGTTTAATCAATGATAAAGCTGCAACATAAATATAATGTTACGCAAAGACAAAAGTTCTGGTGATGTAGTCATAAACTAATTCAAAATATTGGTGTCCATTCTATTATTTTGGTGTAAATTTAGGAAATGTGCAATATAAACCGATATTTGAACAATAATGAAATGTTACATTAGGAGTTTAGGACCAAATCAATATTGTTTTACTTGGTTTAATTTCTGAACTTTGGAACTAGGATTTGAACTTGTCCTTTATTAGGCCTACAGCTTTTTGTTAGTTAGGAAATCACATGTACTAAGGTGGATAATGTATCAATTAATTTTTATTTGAGGTTCAGCATACGAGGGTAAATCACTTGAAAAACCATTATCCCCCCTTTATATTCTTTTAATGAACATCTGTCTTATATATGTGGAAGGAAAAGATTAAAAAATTCATATCTGGCAGTAGGCCATGTTTTATTTTATGGGATTGTAGTCCTCAGACTGGTGGTGTATCTACTATCAGTTACTATGTAATTTCAACCTAATTTTATCCAATATTGTGTCAAAACATTACTGCCGAATTTTTGAAAAACAAACCAAGCAAACACGTCTTATAGGGTATGTCACTTGTAACTCTCGGACAAGACTACTAGACTATTATCTTTGATTACATTTTAACCCGGAGATGGGCGCCATGTTTGTTTTGTGGGATTGTAATCCTCGGACTGGTGATGGATATACTCTCTTTTTCTAGGTAATTTCAATCTTATGTTATCCAATA
Source organism: Anethum foeniculum (assembly GCA_003724115.2). Lineage (NCBI taxonomy): Eukaryota > Viridiplantae > Streptophyta > Magnoliopsida > Apiales > Apiaceae > Anethum > Anethum foeniculum. Next base: position 19,943 of record PHNY01299313.1, read on the forward strand.
TTGTGTCAAAACAATACTGCCGAATTTTTGACAAATAAACCAAGCAAACACGTCTTTTAGGGTAATCACTTGTACCTCTCGGACAAGAATACTAGTCTAAACTATTATCTTTAGTTACATTTTTACCTGGTGATGGGTGGAATGCTTTGGATAGATTATCAATAATTCATTAAATTAAGTAGTACAAGTTCTTTACAAGTATTCACAGGCCCACAGAATCCCATGTAATTAAGGTTGATTAAATTGTGCAAATTAAAATGAAAAATGTGAATGATCACTTTGTTTTCATGTCTTATCTTGTTGACATGATGTTGCTTATAACAAATCTTGATGCATCAACAACTTGTTGGCACCTTGGCAGTGGTGGGATTGTGTTTTGGGCAGACACAGTTGGGCCTAAACACATATATACAAGCCTGAAGAAGTGGACAGAAGTATATGGTAGTTTCTTTAAACCATCAAGATTTTTGGAAGAAAGAGCAACAAGAGGCGTACCATTGGTAACTATTCTTTCATTTATATCTCTATACATTCGTAATATGTATAATCTCTACTTTCGAATGCCATTTTGGTCTTGGCAATAGTTCTCTCACATAGTCCCTCTAGACATATGTACTGTTTTTATTTAGTATAACGAAGCAAGCTTGTAAAGTGCACGTTAATTTTCTCTGATGGAACAGTATAGTACTTTATTTTTTGTTTTAATGAAAGTAGCTCAAAGGGATCCCTTTGTACTTGCAAGTCACATCCAGACTCCTGATGCTTCTTTTTCTGTCTGCAGAGTGCACCAGTTACATCTTCAACATCAAAGTCGCGTCTATGAGAAACTCATCTACATTACACCAGTCTTTAGAGTAAACCAGTGTTTCAAGTCCTTATCACAAAGAAAGAAGTTCAGTATGGTGCTTGTGAAGATAAGAACAGTGTTTTGAGTCCTTATAAAATAAAGCAGTTTCTTCTAGAAAGCTTACATTTATATGTCTGGAAGTCGATATTACTTGTATCAACTGCAATTACTTCTAAGATTTTATGGAACACAAAAGTATTTCTTCCTTTTCTTCTTTCTGTAATGATAGTTTCCTACTGGTCCTCGTTATGGAAATAATGTATCCAGTGTTTGTCAAAATGTTAATACAAGATTATGGAATATGCAAGCGTCATATTGCTACTTATTCTATTTCTCATGAAGAGACTGCGATCTCATATGCAGGATGGTATTTTTTTCTCCGTATATCTGTTATATATTTAAGCAGAGCTAGTGATCCCCAAAATTGTTTTTCTCCGTATATCTGTTATATATTTAACTCTTTGTTGGCTTGCTTCGGAGGTACTAGAACTAATCCCCAAAATTGTTTCTGAATGTCCTGTGTTGATTTTTGATTTCACACAAGAGGGCGTGAGGGCCCTCCTTCGTGATATTTACAACAAATCAAACTGTGTCGACTAAGCATTCAGTACCTGGGAAATTGTTTGGAAACTGTAGCATATTTTTTTATATAAACTCGCACCCTCGCCCAAGGTTTGCAGCTCACCCTGTATCTCTGAGCCTTCTTTAACAATTTCTTATGTATTGCTTATACCATGATTTACAGTAATTTATTCTGTATACCAATCGTTGTACACATTCAGGAAACCGTTTGCTGAATTTATTCCATGTCCTGGGCATGCTTTGTATGTTTAGTTGGGTTTATTTATTCATTTGCTGTAAAGCCACTTCATTCTTGTATATTTGTTTACTGTATAACTTTTTTTTTTTAATCATCTCCGCAACCAATCTTCAAAAAGAATGTACTTCTGACATATTTACTAGCACAACTCATTAGAAACTCCTATAGAAAAGAACTGCGCATGTTTTCCACTGTATTTAACATGAATTATTTAAATGTCTATTGGAATGTAGTTGTGGCAAAAGTTTTGCCTGTGAAGACTGCAAGCTGCTGATGTTTATATAAGTATGTTGATGTAGCCTGATTCTGATTTCAATTTATAAAAGTTGGTAGGAAAAAGGTCAGATCTTGGTCGATCCAAAAATGAGGCCTAGGTATAATTTAGCAGCTGCATCAACAACGAAAGATAGGAACTACAGCGATGCAGAAGCAATTTGGGCTCCTAATTTTTTTACAACAATTACTCACTACTGTTTCGAAGTTCCATTTTCAGCAGTAAATGGAAGTCTAGACTGTAGGCTATTATCAGAAGCAGCGGATAATGATGCTGAGTTAACGGTTCGAGGTACAATAGACACAGGTGGAAGCGTTGAATGTGCAGGGACACCATTGTTAAAAAGCCCCTGGTGATTTATGGTTCCCGTACTGGCATTTGCAGTGGTATTACTAGGAGCATCAGTTTGATCTTGTGATTCAGTTTGAGCCATGGCGGAACATTTTCTTTCTGCAAGATAGACAATAAACACATCAATTCACAGACAGGATCCACCATGTGGCATGTTTGATCTTATGTACTAAAAAAACTACTACACTTGGGTCTCTCCTCTTTTCTTCATTAAAGGAACAAAGTTGAGCTTGTGTCAGTTATGTTGAATAAATATCTTGATATTTGCATCAGAGTAAAGACATCAGCAACAACAATTCATAACCAGTCTTAACATAACAGGGCTTTTATTCTATAATTAGCTACAACCAATTAAATCCCAATGCATTAAAACCCATCTATGTAAAGATTTTAACATATGCAATGCCAGGGGGCTTCAATTGTAATGTGCTCAAAATGGGGTTACTTCTATAATTTATTCTGATCCCCATCTTCCATAATGAATTACACACTTACAATCACCAAGTTTCATAGGAGGTCTTCCAATTAAAACCTTCTATAAGCCATTCAACCTACAACAATGAGTCAGCGACACAAGGGGGTGATTTTACTGTGCCCAAATGTCTTAGTTTATTACTTCCTATGTTCCTATTTAAATGTCCTTTTTGACCAAAACTCAGTCAAATTGACCATATTTACAAATATATATAGTTATACACACACACACACACACACACACACACACACACACATATATATATATAATATGAATATTTCGATATTTTTAAAACTTGCAAATGATAATATACTAAATACAGTTTCATATATATAAATTTTACATCATTATTACAAAATATAAGAAATTTTGTGGTCAAAGTTTTATCAATTTGACCGAGTCTTTATCCAACAGGACATTTAAATAGGAACGGAGCAAGTATTTTACAAAAAATGAAATCAAATTAGTTTCTTATCTTGTTGACAGCCCCGTCTTCACCATTTTCATTAAAGAGCTTAAATGACAACTTGTGTCATGTACAAGTGGAGTAATTAAATGTGCAAACAACACTATATTGAACAATTGGACAAGAGACTTACCTTTTATCTGCCCTAAGGTGATGAGCTTGTTCAGACAATCTCGAAACTTTGTTAATATAATTCTTTCTTGTTCAACATATGTTTCCGTCAAGCCTTCGCCTTGTGGCAACTGAGAGGATCTATTATCACCATGGCCGATTACCCCACTTTGGGAAGCAGCAAACACTGTATCTTGTTCATCACACATCAAAGCCAGTGTTCCAGGGGACATTGGCCTTCCATTTACATCAGCACCATCAGAACTAGACTCATCGGGTACGGCTCTTTCAGTTTGGTTAGCACTGGAATGATCATCAATCACAGATCTTTCAGCATCTAATTCCCTCTGGCCCTGTTCTTGATTCGATGAAGTGAGGGAATTTTCTTTATGATCTTCCGCCTGCTTTTCCATAGCATTTCTATCTGTAATAAAGAAGTACAAATTAAGAGAAGTATGGATTGTTACCATGACGATACTTGTATTCAGGGCGACAATATTTACCCCATACTTGTTGAGTTATAGTTAGCAAACATGTGTAGTTCACTGAATATATTTAAATTAATGATCTATAGTTCTCAGATAGTAAATTAGAAGAACTCGTGCTCATATGCTTGGTGAAAAGAAGAGCATAATAGTTCTTCATATAATTTAGGGAAACACATTCCAAAACAAAGAAATAGTTTATACATCTAATTAGAGGTATATGTACTTTCAAATATACTCTGTAGCTTGGTACTTGGAACACTTCTTCCCATTTCTTTACGACATATAGGCCCATTATACACAGACACATAAAAGCTCACTTGTATAGGTAACCAAATCATTGGTGGGCCTCATTATTATAGTGCACACACTTCGAATGCCAAGGATTGAATAATGTACACTGTCTAGATAAATGGATACTCAGAGGTGCTGCTTATGGTACATGGAAGTTTCTCAAGCAACTTAAAGACCAATGTTTTAAATATGCTCCAAAAACTTTTAAGGGTGGGTCAAGGTCAAACAAAATGTCATTTTGGCCCATCACACTCAATTTATCTTGTTATTAGCATTTTCAGAACTGGAGTTCGAATGAGTTCTTCGTTAATAATGTTTCGAATATAATATTGAAAGATACAATTTAACCGAAAAATTTATTGCATTCAGCAAGCAAAAGATCATTGAATTTACTCGTGAAGTATCGGTCATAGTTGCAAGTATACCTTCAATTATCTTGCCAGTTTCTCCTGTATATACCACTAGAACAGAGCAAAGTTGTTTCAAATCTGCGGGTTGGACTAGACCTTCTAGGAGAGACCTGAAACCATGTCGTAAGCTAATTTTATTAACAAGTGACTAGTAACAAATGTTGATCATTTGTAAAAATCATCTAAATAAACTTGACAAGCACTACTACTCGTACCTGTATGATTTTGAAGGACCCACGGGTGCACTGTTGCTGACACCGCTATCAGGATTGGAAGATAAAGATGAGGGGGCAGGTCCTCCGAAAAGATTTGTCTGTCAAATAAAGAAAATATTTTTTACATCAAAATGTAGAATTTGATACAGGTCCGATATTTCTTATTATATTATGAGTTACCTTTCTGTCAAGTACTTTTTAAAAAGAATCATACTTTGTTATGATTAATGTATAAGGTTCATCCCAGTACCATGGCAATTAAATTATAAGGACGCTTACGTCACAGTCATTTGGACACAAGGCGGACTACCCAGGAATACCACACAGTCACAAACAACAAGTAAATAACTTCTTCTTTTTCCAAGTATAATAGTTATTAAAATGGTCATTAGGTCTAAAACCATGTCAGAGGGGCCAAGACTAAAAAAATACCTGCTGGAATTGTGGGTGCCTGTGAATAGACGAATCTTTTGCTGTTGAACTAAAGAAGAGTTCCTGTCCTTTTCTCTTCTTGAACACCGGAGGAGATCCGTAACCAGAAGATCCAATAGCTCCTGTAATGGCAGCATTTGCTGCCTGATGCATAAATGCGATGTTGTTGGCATGATCACCATGAAAGAGGGCCTGCCTCTCTTCACTTCCTTCAAAATTTTTGCAGTCCATGCATCTACAGTTTTCAGAGCAAAGAATGTTGGCTTGAAAGCATTCACAGTACTTCTTCAGGCACCCTGATTTTTTGCAATGACATCCTTTATTATGCTTTGCCAATACTAAACCTTCACCCGCTTCCTCCTACATAAAGTATAAACATTTATCAAGTATTCCAGAAGAATATACAGTGATATTAAAATTTTTTAATAATCAGTTCAGAAATAATGTTGTTCTAAGGACCGGTTTGGTGTGTGACGTATGTCTTTCAAGTTTTTTGCAGCCAACTGACAGTACAAACATGCAGATTAAAAAGTGTCAGTGACTACCTAAAATTGACTTAAGAGTTAAGAGTACTACTGATTGTTTATTTATTTGGATTCAATAATTTTTTATTTTGAGGTACTTTGATCACGAAAAAGTGCAAGGATAGAGTTCTTTTCAAAGAATATAAACTTTTTCTAGACATTTACGCACCAGACTCCTTCCTCCATATTATTTTATAAGTCTAAACTAGAAGTATTTCATTCTTGTATACAAAGGTCATTCCTTCCTTCCTTCCACTCATATTTTAGAGGAAGCCCGGCCCGGCCGATTTTTAGAAAAGCCCGACCCGGTCCATTTAAAAAATTCGGGCTTTTTAAAGCCCGGATAAAGCCCAGCACGATGTGCTTTTTGTGCATCTCTAATGGTGATGCGAGTAAAAGTAGATGGGAAACTTAAGACAAAAGTAAGTTGTTAAAAAACAGCACGCAATTTCATTATGTTGTCCAAGAGTGAAACCTCTACTAATATTTAACATTGAATAAGCCACAAGTCATGCGGATAACAGGGGAAAAAACACTACTTTCCCTTCTTTCTAGACAACAGTAAATTTAAAATATATTTAAACATCTTGACAAATCTACCACCAAAATATTCAGTTCCTTATCATGCAAAATATTGATCAACTTAAAATAAAGAAGTACAAGGTTGACCACTTAACCCTTAATTGTGTGTGCAGAATCATATGTAAACCAATTCCCATATATTCAAGATTGCACATTAAAGTTAATGGTGCAACACATCCGGAAAACATGTAGCAGGTTTAGTGTTGGAGCTAATTGTATTGGACATGGAGCTGCTACATAAACTGCAACCTTAGAGCTTGAGAGATAGAACTTATCCCTACATATAAGAAAACACATACCCTATTATCTCGAGTACCGTGTGGGCTGCTAGCTATTTTTGGCCGAAATGCATTTGGATTGCGTTCCAGAGTAGCTTCAACAGCTTCTCGTCTGGCAGGCTCATTTTCAACATTATTATGACAATGTACACAGTTGCAACCATCACAATATATTCCGGATGCAAAGCACTCGCAATATCTGACCACCACATTAACAAAACAAGCTTGAAATCAAACTCAAGTTATAACCCAAAAAATAAAACTTAACAATATCTTAATGTATTCAAAAAGGTCATCTACTGTTAAAAAGAGGAGGAATTAGAGGTCAAATGCTTGAAACCACCACTAAATGATCTACCAAGTGCACACTCCAACCTTAAGACAAAGGTTTTAAACTAATACCCACATTGCAACCACGAGAGGTTTTTGACAAAGAGTAACGAGTATATTCTTTGAACATAAATCGGCATAGTAAACTGTATATAATCCAAACCCAGCAGCCACCAACACCAAATTTTGGACTGTTAGTAGGTGAAACCTATCAAGTTCTTGCACTGAGTTGGCTAAGGTTCTACTGACCATACTCATACAAGCCATTGGAAAAACATTACAAAATGTATACCACCATTACACATGCCACTACATAGTACTTTTAATATATTACTGCAATAATTGTAAGTTCGTAACCCAGACATAAGACTCTACATTTGTTTGAGTATTATGTAAGAAGGTATTGTACAACTTTTAAGTAATATACCACAATAGTAAAAAATATGAATATATAATACAAAGTCATTCTTCTGGAATTTGATTTGCCCAGAGCAGCATTTGATCAACTGAAACACCATACTAGTTTATGTATCATTCATTAGGACTCACAACCACTTGAATACTTATTACATTACTGAATCATTATGAACTTAATGGTTATCCTTAAAGTAAGAAAGAAAAGCATATGCAACTTCACACATTTTTTGTGGTAGGATTCAGTCAGAGTCAACCAGTGTTATCGAAAGCACTAAGCGCACCGAAGCGCAAACCCTTCCTGGAGCCTAGGCGCGAAGCGCAAAAGCGAAGCGCACGCTTCTTTGAAGCGAGGCGCACATTTAACAAAAAATC
>PHNY01299314.1:2502-15423 GCA_003724115.2 Anethum foeniculum
ATCAAGTACTCTGTGTGTGTGTGTGTGTGTGTGTATTGAACAGAAGAGAATGAACTTGCGTTTTCCATGTGTAGGGGAGCTTCGCTAAGATGTAATAGCAGAAGATGTGGAAGACGATAATAAAATTGTAGGCCAAGACATGGGCCTTTTACAGTTAAAACAGCAGGCCTTGGTGAATTGCGGAGCCCGCTTGTTTTGGCCCATGATAAATATTGGATCAATTCGGACAGACTGACTCTTGTACGATTCAACCCATTTCTCTCTTTTTTTATCCATGATAACTGATTAGATTTATTTAATATAAATGAAATAATTAAATAAATATTATGAATGATGAGAACAGAGTTCTTAGTTCTTCCTATTGTGATTTTGTAGGATTTTAAAGAATATTAAAATTGTTTTTTTGTAAACTCCTTTGAAAATGTTCTCAGTATTTAGTAATATTTAGTATTCGGTTTGCACTAACATATTGTATGCGTTTTAGTATTCGGTTTGCTATCCTAGTAATATACACATAAAGTAAAGTGAGGTGAGTTAGAAAATTTTTAATTTTAAATTCAAAACGGGATTTTTGTAATCACAGAAGGTACAAAGAATTTTAAATTTAAATAGATGAGCGTTTTTCTTAGTACCGAACTTGCTTTTTCCATATTTTAAACCTAAAGCTTGGCCAACTGTATGGTCGAGAGCTCAAGACGGATTGTCTTACGGCTATTGTGGTAATTTGCTGTGCAAAGTGCAAACCAATCTATAGTACCTTGGTACGGTGACAGATGAGTGCAAACAAACGAAATGTGATTCTAAAATTTGTAAAATAATCTGCGATAAGGTAACTCATTTTATAGCGAGATACACTAGTTCAATAGTTAAGTATTTGGGGATGTTCTTGATTGTATTCATGTATTATCTGGTAATTTGAAAGCTTAATGAAAGTCTGTCTTTGCTGGCAAAAAAAAATGGTTAACATATAATGTTTTCAACCGGTTAATAAGAATGAGGTTTTAATACATATTTGTATTAAAATCTTATTCTCATTCCTATTAACCAAGTAGGAATCCCATAATCTAAACAGTACCTAGTTACTTTAACATACAATGTAAGTATTTCTTTTTTGACAATTCATGCGTGCTAAGTTGTATTGAAAACGTTATCCTGATCAACAGTTATATATCAAGGATAAGGTTTTTATTTAACTTTTCACATCGACACCTAGTTTTATTAAAGAATAACTACTAAAAGGATACAATTGGCACATACATTATGTGAATTTGTGTGATGTGCTGCTTGCATACTAACTCAGTGGATTCTAACCTAATAACTTGTGTTAGTGTGAAGACTAGTATAACTCTTCACATTTACAACTACAACTACTGTGATGATGCACTCGACTTCTGATCAGCATCTGCTATTGCCTGCACTTGTGCTGCGTATTGCAAATTCCAAAGAACGTCCTCAAATGAGGGTCGCCTTGACGAATCTAGAGATATGCATTTGTTTGTTATCGATATTACTATTTTTAAAGACTCTTCTGAGCATGTGGTTAATACAAACGGATCCACTATTCGTTTTCGTCCATCCTGGCTACCAAATGATGCCTGCATTTCGCGAAATAATATCAGAATGTATCAAAATAGAGAAAACATTACAGTTAGTTTTTTTTTTTGGTAAAGAAGCAGTATAATAAGTTCACCCAAAAAGACTTTAATGACAGATCAGGTCATAGAATATTGAACCTCAATTAGCAACAAAAGTAAAAATAAATTTATATTTAATTTTACACCGAAATATTTACTAATAAGGAACAAGAATAGCCAAATAATAACTTGAGGTTAAGGATGCTAGAGATTAGTTATATCTATAAATCATCTATAATTGCAGAGTCTTCAGGTTGAGAAAATATAGCATACCATTTCATTCAGCAAAAATGATTCTCCTTTTCCACTTACAATTGGCCCAACAAGTGACTCGAGCAATATAAATCCAAAACTATAAACATCATCGTCTAACTTGGTTGTCTTATGCCTGCATAAAAACCACTCCATTGAGTCACATATATCTTGCAAACTTGACATGGTGTTCATTTGTATATCTCAATAAAGTTTCCATTTTCTGGACCCTATTTGAAAGCACGGTTGCAAGAAAAGAGTACCAGGATTTTGGGCCATCTCCCTTTGCCTGCAAGAACATATGAAAAAAGTCATACCACATAACATTGATACCCCAAGATATCACCACATTATAAGATGAGTGATTATTGAAAAAGAGAAATAAACCTCAAGTTTTTCGATATCTTCAGTGATTATGGACACTCCATAGTCGCTTAGCTTGGCAACGAAATGCTCATCAAGCAATATATTATTTGTCTTCAACCGATTATAGAAAGAAGCAAAGTTTACTCCTGTATGTAAAAAATGCACAGCTTTGGCTACACCAATTAAAACTGCTAATCTGTCTGACCACTTGAGAGCTTTCTCTGGACAAGTTTCTGCAAATTCATTACACAATTCAGTTAAATTTCGCGTAGCTATCAGTATGCAGGATTTTAGCAAAGAAATATATACACCCAACCCAAGCAACTATTTCATACACAAGTCTAGTGTAAATCAAATTCATAATACGTTATTTGTGATATATATTGTTACTGGTGAAGCTTAATTTGAATTATTCAAAAATGATAGTAAAGATACTTTAAATGCACAATGACCTTCCCTGGTAGAAAAAATTGCAGATGTAATGTGTTTTAATTTGTTTTAATAGATGTTCAATTACAATGTACAGAGGAGACCTTGCATTGAATAATCGATACTGAATGCTACCTGAAAATAGTAAGATAGTGAGACTCTTTCATGGTTGGCTGGGAATTTGTCTTTTAACTTTTCGTTGTATTACTTTTCCTAAAACTCTCATGATCTAGACTTCCTATTAAGAAAGTCTTATATCGATATACTTACTCTTTTAATTAAACCTTACACTCATTCATATAATCTCAACTTCCTAGAAAGGCTACAAAAAATTTCATATTTTATCAGTTAATGGACAACAAAATTTAAAGAGTTTAGCTTTTAGTTTTAGCTGTTTTAATTTCAAAACACCAAAATTTGTTATATTTTGGTTTTCTTTTACATTTCTCAGAATTTGAGTTCATCTGTAAAAAACCATAGGTGTTTCAATTAAACATGAAATTGAAGATCATAATGCACAGAATCCTTTTCCTTGAAGATATAAACTAAAAGTAGTCCATTTTTGTAATATATGTATCCTGACTGTTTGATACCTCCATATCCTAATATAGGATTCAAAACTGTCCAATGTTATCTGAAAAAAAGGTAAATAGCGCAAACATGCTCTTCTGCACAAGTAATTTTTAAGTTTTTTTATATGTTGTATAACTGACCTGAGAGATGAGAACGGAAATTTCCATTAGAAACATATTCATATACAAGGAAAACTCTGCTAGCAATGAGATTATCATGTCCCTCTCCATTGATGCAATAACCCATAAGCTCTACAAGATGTGGATGCCGAAGCTTTGAAAGCAAATTTAGTCGAATTTCAAGATTCCGGATTAAATTATTTCTAAACAAAGGTAGAGATCGAATGGCTATACAGGTACCATTCTGTAATCTTCCCTTGTACAGCTGATAAGATGCATGATACAGCAAGTTAGTACCTGTGAATACCTCAAATAACTATAATTAAAAAACTTATAACAAGTACATCTTAGTTTGGAAAGTGGTCAATATATCATGTGCTAGGTCTTTCCTTGAGGATTTCATGTGGTATAAACTGTTTTCAGATAGGTGTCGCAGAAATAGCCAACAGCTATATTTTTTTACATGATGCTCCACATGTCCTTTCTCATACATCTTTTTCTCTTCTATTTTATGTGACTATGCTAGTGCTGTTTAAGAACTTTCATCTGGTCGATCAAGTGTCTATTTTATAAATCCTGTTTCAGTTGCTAGTAAGTGCTGATTGAGGGCACAATAAATTTTGTGGACATATATAACAACGAGAAGCTGAGCAAACCATTCTTAATCATGCATATCAAAAACCACTCGGTTCACATAGTAACAGATAGGTACTAACTGAAAAATGAACCTGGTGTACTAAGAATCAATTTAGATGTACCTTTCCCGTATAACCTTCACCCAATATCAGCAACTGACTGAAGTCATTAGTGGCTTCTTTTAACTCTTCCAAGGCAAAAACTCGCTGCACTTGGGTTCCTTGAGTTCCTAATTTTGCAGCTTCGGATATAATTCCTAAGAACAGAAAAACAAAAGCATAATTACTCTTCATAAAATTTACGATGTAAAACAAGTATCCTAGTGTTCCTAATTAAGCTGAACATCATTTCAATCCAGACAACTGCACAATTAGTAGACCACATTCCTCTTCTAAAATATATACATGACTCATACAAACAACTTACTGGCATTCGCAAGAACTTCAGATGAAATCCCTGATGGTGTATCATACTGCATAATCTTTGGCAGCGTATGTTGCACTATTGCCTCTTTTGAAGTATATCTTCGACGCAAAACGAGAAGGCTAAGAAGCAAGATAACTACAATAACAGTACCTCCAACCACTCCGATGTAAACTCCAATAGCTTTTCTTTTAGATTGCTCTTTCACCATACTTGATCTGCAGTATGATTCCGGATTTTGATGCTGAGAGTCGATAGAAAGGCAATTTCCACTAAATGTTACAACTCTCTTTTCTGAAGTAGAAGCCAAGCAAGATGGAAGACTACCGATGAATCTATTACTAGAAATATCAACATACCCAAGTTCATCTCCACAACTTAGCCGCTCTGGAAACGAGCCCGTCAACAAATTTGACGCTAAATTCAGATAACTGATATTTGACAACGAGAACAATGTAGAAGGTGGAGCCCCACTTAGTCTATTGAATGAGAGATCAAGGTGTTGAAGCTGATTTAGCTCACCAAATTGTTCCTGAATATGACCTGACAACCGGTTCTTGCTCAAAAGAACTGTCGTCAAGCTTCTGGGCAAGAAAGGTAGTTGAGAATCCAAATGATTTTCTCTCATGTCTAATAAGCGGAGATTGGTTAAGGAACTCATGTCAGGCAACTTACCAGATATCTCATTGCAAGACAATGCAATCCCTGTAAGTTTCTTGATTCTGGATATTGAGTTGGGAATTTGACCTTTTAAATGGTTGTTCTTAATACTTAGAACAGTAAGATTCGATAACGAATCCAACCAGTCAGGAAAACTTTCATTGAAAAAATTCCCATCTAATGTCAAAGTATGAAGATTCACTAGTCTACTTATCGGAGGTGGAATAGCACCAAACATAAAATTTGAACTCATATCAAGAACTTCAAGTGAATATAATCTATGAATTTTATCAGGAAACTGTCCCCAAATTCCCAAAGACACTAAACTCAAAAACCTCAAATTACTTAACCTTGCCAATGTAGTTACAAAAGAATCGATAGAAAAACTCCGCGATAACGTTTGATTTGGAATAGCAAAGCCATGGAATTCACTGACCTTAGCAAGCTTATCTCCCATGATTTTGAGCTCAGATACAGAATTGTTCTGGCATTTGATGCTCATATGTAAAGATGAAGGCAAGTTACACATATCAGCATTATAATTGTCCCAAGATTGCAACTGAACTGGGTATTCTAAATGCTTTCTTAGTTGAAGAAGAAGTTGGGTTTCATAGATTTGTAATTGCTGGGTAGTTGAGACAAAGAAAACCCATGTAAAAGACACTAAAAGGAACCAACTTGAGAACTTCATTTCCCAAAGTTTCATAAATGAAGTTAAGAATAATGAACATACCCTAGAAGCATAACACATGTGTTAATGTTTTTTGAAAGCCAAAAAGTCAGCATAACTACAAATAAACAAACAGAACACCATGAGAGTTTGTAGCTGTTAGAAGAAACCCAAAGACAAAAATCTTGAAATTAGTACCTCTCAGATGGGTGCAAGAATCTTAAGCTAGCTTATTAAAGTAGTTAAAAATCAAAAATTTACTGATCAAGACAAAGAATAGACCAATAGAAATCTAATTTAAAAACTAATAAATCTTGCAGTGTCATATGTAGAAGTAGAACAAAAGACAAACATTACATTGAACAGCTGAGGGGAACAAGAATCACCAGCAAGAGGAAATCAATGTGGTTACTTAAAGACTTGAAGAAGATACACAAGTTTGATTTTGCAGGGAAAAGTGGAGAACAAACTCTTTTGTGTGTGTGTGCGCGTGAGTTGAGTGAAGTATATATTTTATGTTTAGATAACAATGTTGTATAAAAGGAGAAAAGAGAAGTAGCTAAAGTGGGTTGGAAGTGGAGTATGATGGAAGTGGTTGAAATTGCAGCAAAATAGTAAAAGACTGAGAAAGCATTTAGTGGAGCTGTTCTTCTGTTTTTGGTAAAAAGATTAAAGAGGAGTGCTGAAAGAATAAGGAGGGAGGGAATAATTATATTAGCAAAGGAGGCTGTGTTTTCTGTGGCTATTTTTTCTAGAACACTGGACAATGTATCGTACGAGAAGCAGCAAGTACAAAATGGTGTGGAGGTTTATCATTTATGGCTAGCTAACCTGCAACTGCTTTGAATGAGTCATGATTGGTTTTCATTGGGCCCCATATTTTGCAAATTTAATACTCTACTTCGGGCGTCTCATTCAATTTTATAAACTTTCCTTTACACGGATGTTCCATTCATTTCTATATATTTCAAAAGTTATTAAAAGTCTTACCCCCGTCCCACTCATTTTGTCACCAATCAGATTTTCACATTTTATTCAATCATATTTAACAAACTAATAGTTACCAAAAAAATGTATTATTTTTAAAATAAATTAACATTAAAATTACCATATTAGTTAGATGTGGACAACAGTTTCGGGACGGACAGAATAGGAAATGTGGTCACATTGAGTGGGACGGACGGAGTATAATAAAAAAATTAACTATATCCATTACTTTCTTCCATTACACCCATTTTATATATAAAATATTGAAATATTGACCGGTCCCATCACTTTATCCATTTTTCTTACTTTTTCTTCTTAAATTACATTTTTTTCTTAAAATTCGAGTGCTAGCCAGGAAATGTAGTTGTAAGGGTTGAATTTTAAAATTTTTTAAAAAAAAAAAGAAAAGTTAAATTAAAAGCTATTAGAAACTACGAAAGTTCATCCCTTCAGGGCTTCATCCATTGAAACTTTTTTGTTGCGAAAACATTCATCAAAAATGTTCTAAAATTATATCACTAGAAATATTTTAAAATATATTGAATTCTATATTTCATTAAAATAGTTATTAATTAAAAAGACGGTCACATACGTCTTGTCTTTTGACATGGTGATATAAACTCTTTTGATAGTTTTGTCGTTAAAGTTCTCAATTTTTCACAAATTTTATAATGGCGTCAATAGTAGTATAACAGAATTAATGAACAATATAATTTTGGAAGATGAGAAGGAAGGAGAGGTAGTATTAGAGGAGATTGGGGTTCGGGAACGAATGGAATTGTCACAGGGGTACGATGAAATATTATGCTTGATGGAACGTTTCATAATGACAGTTGTGATGAGATAAAGATAACGAATGATTATCTCTTCCCTAGTCAAAGGATATCATATCCCCGACTATCTCTAAATCACCTGGTAATTGAGGAGATTTCAACTATAAATAGTCACAGGTTTGCACAGAACAACACACACAATTATTCACACCTTTTCTCTTAAGTTCTTGCGTTCCTTAAAAACCTATTATGACCAAATTACTGATTCTCATAGTGGATGTGAATCGGGGGGAAAATCCCTCACATTCCCTTCCTTGTAGGTTCGACTAAAGACAGTTCTAAGGATCCGCTTTGCAGAAATTTGGTTCCAACATTTGGCACCGTCTGTGGGAATCCGCAAGAAAACTTTTGAGAAACCAAAATAATGACAAATACATCGTATGACATCGATGGACCATCACCAGGTTTCACCGATCCCCCAATTGGCCAGAGTTCAAAACAACCGCCGCTAACCCCAAGAAAACTCAATTTTGAACTTGAGGAAGAGGGAGATCTGGTACCTACGCCTGAAGAACAGACCATCCTGCGTAAGATAAGGGCCAAAAAAATTGCCAAAGGCAAGTCGTAAAGAGGTTAGGGCAAAGAAGAAGTAGGTCGATAATGCAAAGTTAAAGGCGATCAAACTTCGTCGACACGAGCTCGAATTGGAGGAAAAGGTGCTACGAGCGTCTCTAGAGGGCCCCGAAGCCCAAGGAAGGCCCCCGAAAGAAAAAACATCCCTATGATGAGGAAGATGAGTCCATAGACTCCGACTCACACCCTAGGCGAAGGAGATCAAAAGTTGTGGCAATCTCGGAATCTAAAGGAAAACAGGATGACTTATCCAGAAAGAGGCTCAATAGAATCGAAAAGGCCATGTTCGGAGAGAGAAGATTTGACTGAGAGCCAATTTTGACCGAAGAGATATAACAATACCGTCCTCCTTCGGGCGGTAAGGGAGATCCTGAATACCACTGTGACAAGTACGAATTACTAATGGTCGGCATGGGGCACAACAATATCATATTGTGTAAAATGTTCAAAACCTACTTGAAAGGTCCGGCTTCAATGTGGTATAAGTCTCTTAGGCCTAGATCCATAAGTTCCTACGAACAGTTGAATAGGAAATTCCTAAGGTATTACTCTCATATTTGTCGAAGGGAGAAAGACACGGAGACTTTGATCCACTGCAGACAGAAACCGAAAGAGGACTTGGGAGATTACTTGGCTCGGTTCAAAGAGAAAGCATGGATGGTTACTAACTTGGACAAATCAAGGCTATGAGATTCTTAACAGCTTGTTTGGATCTAATAAAGGGTAAAAAGTTTCATTCCTCTCTTTACGATTTCCCTCCTAAATCACTGAATGATATATATATGAGGGGAGAGATTATCCGAAGGAAGATGAAGTCCATAGATGGATACAGAGAGTCTCAAGAGGAGGACAATAAAAAACACTTGGCATGCCACTCTTTTACGCAAATATTAGCAGTAAGACTGACTTAAGATTATTTATGCAGTTATTGAAATAAGCATTTTTATTTATTAGGTTGTTTCAACACCGCAAAAGGGAGAAGATATGTAATTAATTTCTTTTACTATTATGAATAAATACACTAGTCTTTGCTATTTTAAGTTAAGTACGTTATTGAGTACCTTCGTAAAACTCTCAATGATTGGTTGAATGAAAATTCTCCACACACTTAACGAACAAAGAGTATATCTAGGAAAACAACCCAAAGAAGATATATACTTGTTCGATACTTTTATAGAGAGTCTTTAAGACATAAGCAGCACTATTCGGGATTGGGCGATCATATTGATCCTAACAATCAAAAAACCCGAAACGGCACGCTTAGTCCCTTAAAAACTGGGGCAAAAATGGCAAAGTAATATGCTAAGGTAAATAAACCAAAGAAGCATAACGTAGCCGAATATGCATACGACTATGCTACGCAAAATACCAAAAATGCGTAAATTCTAAATTACGCTAGGTTAAGTACCGAAGATGCGTAAATCGAACAAATTATGCTAAGGTAAATACTAAAACCAAAAAGGCATAAAATAATTGAAATACAAAATGGAAACCGAAGAAGCATAAAAAATAAATTATGCTAAAAATAGAAGTTTTGAATTTGAATTACTTGATCCCTTAAAAATTCGGGGACAAATATGCATAAGTGAAATAAATTATGCTATGGTTTGCATGATGTTTACAACGGTTGTAGTCCTAGGCTTAGGCCAAAAATGGGTTCCAGCTTTTTGCTCTTCGAACGACCAAATTCAGCCGACCGAAGCCTAGGGACATGTTGGAGGAACACCTCCTTCAGCCCAGTGGGCCTAAAAGTTCAATTGGAATCATGTAGGCCGAACAAAGCCCATAATTAACACAGGCTCAATTAATGACCAAGCTTATCTAGATAATTACAACTAGTCTTAATGACAACTATGACTAAACTTATCTGGATAACTACGACCAATCAAAATGACAGTTGTGATGAGCTAAAGATAACGAATGATTATCTCTTCCCCAATCAAATGATATCATATCCCTGAATATCTCTAAATCACCCGGTAATTGAGGAGATTTCAGCTATAAATAGTCATAGTTTTGCACAGAACAACACACACAATTATTCACACCTTCTCTCTTAAGTTCTTTTGTTCCTTAAAAACCTATTATGACCAAATTACTAATTCTCACACCGGAGGTGAATCGGGGGAAAAATCTCTCGCATTCTCTTCCTTGTGGGTCCGACTGAAGACAGTTCTAAGGATCCGCCCTGCAGAAATTTGGTTCCAACACCTAATATTCTGGGGAGGAAGAAATTAGTGATTATGGGTTACTTGAAGGATCGTCTGATGGGAAGGATACAGGGGTGGGATAAAATAATTATTTTTAAAGGGAGGTAAGGAAATATTGTTAAAATTAGTGGCGCACACTTTGCCGAATAATTAGGACAAAGGGAATCAATGGATGAGATTGGAGCGAATGAGCATAAAGAAATCTGAGAGTGGACCTTGATTTTCGAAATCTTTATGATTTTAATGTGGCTCTCCTAGGTAAACAAGTTTGAAGTCTGATTTTGTACGGAGTTTAATTAGTTGAGTTTTTCAAGCAGGATACTATCCAAATGATACATTTCTAAATGTTGGGTTAGGAAACAGCCCAAATTCTAGCGTGCTGGAAGCTTAGAATTTATCAAAATAGGGTATAGCTCGAAGTATAGGTAATGGCAACAGTGTGATGGTGTTGACAGATCATTGGCTTCCTAGTGAAGAAGACCCATATTGAAAGGATATCTTCAATATATTATTTATTTTGGTATATGTACGATTAAAACATAAAATTTAAATACACGAATATCATCTCCAATTTGTCTTGAATTTAATTGATTTAATCAAACATAAAACAGTCAAAGCTAGCAAAATTGTCTTCAGATATATTTATATTTTATATAAATATAAGAGAAATTTTTTGTTGTTATAAAAGAAAATTAAATATTTTATGAAATATATCTCTATACAGAGTCAATAACATCGAAAAAGAAATATCGAGATTTGATATTTTTTTTAGATATTAGTTGCAACATTAATAAGGAAACAAGCTCATAGAAGGAATATTAAAGAAATAATATTTCTTAGAAGAACTCGTGCTATATTAAAAATAATTACTCTTGCACCAAAAATATTTTTACATCCAACAAAAGAGTTCTTATTTAAAGTATAACAATATTCATTAATTGAATGTTAATATCCATTTTTATCCAATGCTATATATATTTAAAAGAAATTTTTCTAGTTACGTAAGCTTATTATATTTCGGAGAAAATTATTTTTAAATACTCAAAAATATTCTCTACACTCTAAATATATTTTACATTTTAGGAAATATATTTTAAGAAATTATTCAAGTCAAAATAATGGTCAAAAGATCTATCTATTTCATTAAAAGATCAATTGTATTTTATTTGAAACCGAAAGCTGATTTCACTACACCATAGATTGCTTATAGCTACACCGAGAAAACACTACCTTAAGTGCTATATTTTTTGCAATGGAGTCTATGGCAACAAATGCGCAAAATTTGGGCGTTGCACCTGAGTGCATTGCAATTGGTTGATTTAGCAACGAATATAGTACTATATAGCAACATAATTAATTTATTGCAATAAATCGATGTAGCAACAAATTTTTGTCTACAGCAACGCCTAAGTAGTATTGCATTAGCTTAAATTTGTATCTTTTTAATGACTTTAAGGCAACAATATTATACCAACTGCAATGATTTAAACCAAGATATTGTAATTATTTCAACCCTATTGCAATACTTTTATAACTTTTTAGCAACAGAATTGGATGAAATTGTAATATTTTTTTTTAAAACAAAAATGAAAAGATCCTATATCTAAATAAAATTATCCAGGCATATAAGTCAAAGATCTCAATTCATAATCCAATTATCAAGTATCTAACAATCCAAAAGTGGTACCATGACCGTTACAATATAGTGTTACAAAACATTCAAAATCCATATCAAAACAAACGACAAAGTTGCATACACAAATTAGCAACCAAAGTCGCATACACAAATTAGCTACACCAAAGTCTATAGAGAATTTAAACATAAAGTAATCTAGCAAATTTGGATAATTTAAACATAAGGTAAAATCAAGTGGATGGCCCCTATGCGATTAAAAAACTAGAGATTGATGGCCCTGCATCTTGCACCCGCTAAAGGAAAAAGCTAGGGATCCTAAACAGCCAGCTTGGTGCTTGATGAAGCCTCACACATCCTAGGATTCGGGGATCTAACAATATTGGCAGCTCCCTTTAGATGATCTTTGGTATTTCCACCAGCTTGACCGCCTGAAACCTTCGTAATAGTTGTCTTACTAGCTAACATGGACCTCTTTATCTGCAAGAAAAATAATATTAGTCCTCTTGATCATAAAGACTAATATATACCTAAAGAGACTAATTTCTATCTTCTAAAAAAATGAAAACATCTTCACATGGGCAAAATATATTGTAAAGACATTTAACAATCCTAATATCTCACATAAACTGGATAAAGAGAAACTCGTAATATCCTTTTCAATTGTAAGATAGTTTTGAAAGTGTACATATTTTCCTGGCATGTATTACATGTTGATTTAGTGAATATCTCACCCCGCCTTTAAGAAACTGTTTGCATTGCTATGTCTAAAGCTTTATCACCAGGTCACATAGGTTTAACAAGCATATGGTTCGCCTGTAAAAATTTTAACTGACTGCAAGAGAAAAATATATTGACTGTAAATATATTGATAGGCAGTACAGTCCAAAGCAAAAAAAAAAAAAAAAAAAAAAACAAACTGA
>PHNY01299324.1:2519-13323 GCA_003724115.2 Anethum foeniculum
GAGAAAACCTTCGTGGTTATATTTCTTAATAAAAGAATTAACCCCGGATCTCGTTTGTGTTTGTTTCCTTCTATTTGATTTTTATTTTCCGCTGCGATTAAATTCAAAAAGCCGACACAAATACATTCACTCCCCTCTATATTTGACCTTTGGACCTAACACACTCCTAAAAATGGAGGGTTAAATCCTTTCGAGATCATTCATATTTCTCATATGATTTATAATATACCCCAGATACACTTTTATCATTACCCGGTCAAAGGTAACTTTTAATGTAATCAAAATATATTAATCCTCATATAAAAATATAATGATTTCAAGTCTAAAGATCATTACATCATTATCACTGTGAGAATTACTTATGACACAACCGACATGTAGAATCTCACATTAGGTCTATCCAGCATCATGTATTTATATATATACTTACATGTACTTGTGTTTTTAACTTTAGTATCACTATACCTATCAGTTAACAAACACACCAGTCTTAATGCATTATTATTGTCCCTTAATAATAATACTTGACTAGAGATCTTTAGGAATATCGATACTATTCTCATAATCTCATTTCTAAGTCACGTACTTACAAATATAGAATGCATATCATATTCCAAGGACATTTATTAATCTAATAATTAATATCGCAGTAAATTACGATTGAATAAATTATAAGTGAATAATCGATAGAACATTAATATTAATAATCCAAATGTTTTACATAAAAAAACATAATAGTGTTGTCTCTATGGCACAAACACTAACAGGTGGTGATTAGCACAAGTTGTCACAGGACACACATATGCCTTTCGCTTCTCATCATCAATTTTTTGACAGGAAGGTTGTTCCAAACATATCTATATAGCGTGCTTGTAACACCCCTTTTTACAATTGGGAGGATATATTACTAATAATCCATAAAACTGCAAACAGAGCACTAGAATAACTCCTAAAAATAATAAAACAGTATAACAACATCCAAATAATATCAAACCTTCAAATGACCATAAATCTTAATCGATGAAATAAATGGTAACTCTCTATTACACAGTCCTGGATCCCCTAATCACCTGCAAGAAAAAGAATACGACATGTGCCAAATGCCCAGTACAGATTGGAGTATACTTTGATGAAAATAGAAAGCAAAAATAATATTTTGACATTTTATAATAAAAAATTTAAAATAAATAAGGCTGAAGCAACGAGAGGTTAGGATATTTCTTACCGAGATTAGAACAGATACAGATATGTACATCATAGGATACCGTAATATATGCAAAAACCGGATAACATGTACGGCATATATATCATTACCGCCAAATCAAGTCACAAATCAAACTCCGGGTGCAATCACCTGGAACAAATATCATAATGGCCAAAACTCCTCCTACAGAACCGGTGGCCAATCACACTCTCATGGAAGTGTCATGTCAATGGTGCCGCATAGACTTATTATTAATTATTATATTTCAATGTTAATTTTAATTATTATAGACAATTATTATATTAATTAGGACTTCTTTTTGAACGCCTCATTCATAAACTCCACTCTTTGTTATAAATCAAAGGACTACAAGTATTCATCTTGTACAAGAACCATGCTCACATATAACTTTCTGGTTATAAAACAAATAATTATCTATTTCTGTTAGTTAACGAATTACTAGGAAAAACAAATAATTACCTATTTCTCTTAGTTAACGATTACTAGGAAAACAAAAGCAGCATGTTTTAATTTAGAGTAATAGGCTTGTGGACACAATAATTAATATCTTAATATACAATCTAAATCATGAATTAAGTATGCTGCAAAACTCCAAATTATGAGGTAATTATGCGAAATTAAAATATTAGTAACATTACTACGTATATATACTTAGAGATCAATTAGTGCATTAATTAATAAGTATAATACAAATTTAATCACATAACTAGTATATATATATATATATATATAATACTAATTTTACATTAAAAATTCAAAACTCGATTATTAGCTTGGACAGAAAAGTTTGTATTATATAATGATTCCCATATGACCTACACAAAATATTTTATGTATATATGCATGGTACACAAATAAAAAAAAAGTAATGACAATCGTTAAAGCTGATATGTGTATATATTGATTAATTACTTATGCTTCTTTCTTGATTTATCTTGTATACACAGCTTTGTCTCCTCTTTTCTGCACTCTCTCTAAACTTAAAATATATTTGGGTGCAATTAATAATATGAAAGAGGCGCCCGAGTATATATAGTTATCTAACTATCCTAAATTATTGAAATTATAAACTTAATTAATCTTTTTATTATCACTCCTTTTTCCTTATCCATTTACAAATATCTCTAATTATTTATTCTATTAATAATCGAAAGTCTAACTTCAATAATTATTATTATTATTATTGTTATAATAATAATAATAATAATAATAATAATAATAAAAATAATAATTAATGACTCTAAATTTTATATTATATTTTAGGTGTTTATTTGTGTATATAAATATTTTCTTTGAATTAGGATTAGAATTTTTAATTTTATCTTATTTCAATTTGATACATTTTCGTTATAAAAGAAAGTGTGCAATACGTGTATAAATGTGATTATGTGGAAATATGTCATGAATGGTTTATCGGTAATTGTTTAAGTAAAATTTTGGAATTATTTATGTGATATTTGGTTGCTAAACTATTTTTGTAAATAATCTGAGTATTCAAATACTATGAGATTTGTTTTATAATTTTCTTTACTAATTGAGAGACTTTTTAAAAATGTACCCGCTAATTATTTTTATCCTTTAATGTGTTATATTTATTTTTCAAGAATAATGGATATAATAGACATTAAATTCCAAAATTCATATTTTATTCATTATAAAGAATAAAAATATTTTAAAAATATGGGGTAGTAGCTAAATTTGATCTCATTATTTTAAAAATATATATTTGCCCAAAACTCATTTATTTTCAATAGAAAAGATTATATAAAATCATTTGTGTATATTATATAATTAATTAGAATAGAAAGTTGCATTAAAAAGTGAACATAAATTAACATATGAGGTTTTAGAGATGGCTTCAATTCATGATATTGAAATGCATCTGGCTGACATGAATATTGACAATGAAGAAAATGAGGAGTTAATCTTGGAAGAGGGCATTGAGGAAGGTGTCAATATCTTTGAGTTGTGTCTGGTTGGTAGCTTCCTTACTGAGAAAGGAATCAACACCAGAGTCATGTAGACAAAGATGGCAGATATTTGGCGTCCTGCGATGGGGATAACAATCAAGGATCTTAAGCCTGGGTTATTTCTCTTTCAGTTCTACCATGTTGACGATATGAAGTGGGTACTGAATGGTGGCCCTCGGTCGTTTGATATTGCACTTCTGGTTACTAATACTATCAAAATTGGCGAAGATCCAACTAAGGTCCCTCTAATGGAGATTGATTTCTGGGTACAAATATATGATCTTCCTATATGTTATATGTCTGAATCTGTGGGGAAACAACTTGGAAACTTTTTTGGTACGTTCATTCAATATGACGCCAACAACAACTGTAGTATATGGAGGGAATTCATGAGGCTCAGGATCAAGGTGGATGTGAGGAAACCACTAAAAAGGAAGAAAAAGATCATTAAAAAAGATAAAACGGAAGTGGTAGTTCACTGTAAGTATGAAAAGTTAGGGGAATTTTGTTTCATCTGTCGCTTGTTATCTCATACAGAACGTTTCTGCAAAAAAAAAGCTTGAAGGAGGTAATGCTTGTGAGTTGAGGGAATGGGGCGCTTGGCTACGTGCGCCGCCGCGTCATGGTGGTGGAGGGAGTAAAAGTAGGTGACTAAGGGAGGAGGGTGACGGTGATTGGAAAAACAATGATGGTAAGGATAAAATCATATCCTATAATTCAAGAGGTAATATCCCACAAAATAAGCAAGTTGGTTACATGAGTGCAGATCATGGCGAGAAGGAGGGGAATTTACTACAGTCAAGGGGTATGTTAGTAATTTGCATGTAAATTCAAATACGAAGGAGGGAAATCTCGACAATCAAAATTCTATTGGGCCTGAGGAGGATGAGCTTAATCGGCTTTTATTTGAGGAGAGAAAAAGACAGAGGAGTGAAACTCGAGTCATAGGAGAGAAAGGTAATAACACAGGGTTACCAAATAAAGAGTCTGGGTTTTTTAATATTGATTATATAGATTCTTCTTTAACATTTCCGTCTACGCTTGCTAGGCAAGCTAGCCATCAACAATGAGTTGCCTTAGCTGGAACTGTCAAGGCCTGGGATAACCTCATACAGTTCTTGTCTTTCATGATCTTGTCAAGAGCTGTAAGCCTAGTTTTGTGTTTTTAATTGAGACTTTATCGTATGCTAGTAAAATAGAAGATATTCGTGTTCGTGCTGGTTTTGATCATTGTTTCTCGGTTGATAGAGTAGGTAGAAGTGGTGGTCTTGCTATCCTCTGGAAAAATGTTTTCATTGTGAAATTATTAATTATTCTCGTAATATATAGATGTAGCTGTTCTTGAAAATAATGTGAGAGCTTGGCGCTTGTCCTGTTTTTATGGATTTCCTGAAAGGGATAAACGGAAAGAGTCCTGGGATTTTCTTCGTACTCTAGCTAGCCAATCTTCTCTTCCTTGGTGTGTCTTAGGTGATTTCAATGATCTTTTATATGCATCTAACAAACAAGGAAATATTCATCATCCTAACAGTTTGTTAAATGGGTTTCGTACTGCTATAGAGGATTGCAATCTCTCGGAATTAAATCTTTGTGGAGGCAAGTTTACTTGGGAGAAAAGTAGGGGGTCTGAGAATTGGATTAGGGAAAGACTTGATCGAGCCTTTGCTTCGACTACTTGGTGGTCCAAATTTCCAATGTGTAAACTTAAAGTGCTACACACTTCATGTTCAGATCACGAGCCAGTGCACCTGGAACTCTTTCAACCAAATATGTCCTTGAAACAGTTTCGATTCCGCTTTGAAAATATTTGGCTAAAGGAGCCCAATTTTGTTGCAGAAGTTAAGGAGTATTGGACCAACATCCCGACTGTGCACCTCCTTCCTAAGCTCTTTCAAGTGTCATCTTTTATGGCGAGTTGGGGTCGTACGTTCTTTCATAAGTTCAGAGACAAAATAAGGGAACAGAAAAGAATTTTGGATGCTTTGTGTGATTTGAATGATGAGATCAGTGTCCGTAAGTACTTGACTGCTAAGGATTTGTTAAATAATTTGTTAAACCAGGATGAGTCACACTGGAAGCAGAGAGCAAAGGTGTTTTGGTTGGCCGATTCATACTAGATTTTTCCATTCCAGTTTAACAGCAAGGAAAAAGAGAAATCACATTGAGTTTCTGATTGATGATAATAATGTTCAGGTTTCAAACCAGGAAGGGATGAATGAGGTAGTTCTAAATTATTTCACTAATCTTTTCTCAAGGCAAGTTAATGAAGAGGCAGCTGAGTCTATCGACTATCCTAGGAAAGTTTCGGAGGCTCAAAATCAGACACCAACTGAGGATCTAAGATATGATGAATTTGCGGCTGCTGTTAAACAAATGCACCCCGATAAAGCATCGGGGCCAGATGGTCTCAATCCTGCTTTTTTCCAAGATTTTTGGAAGACAAGAAGTTTTTCAGTGTTGTCTAATATGTGTTTTCCTAGTGAACTCAACAACACTAACGTGGTGCTTATACCAAAGGAGGAGAATGCAGCTTGTATGAGAGATCTCAGGCCCATAGCACTTTGTAATGTTCTCTACAAGATTTTAGCTAAAGTTTTAGCCAACAGACTCAAAGTGGTTTTACCCGATGTCATTGCTGAGAATCAGTCAGGGTTCATACAAGGGAGAAGTATAACAGACAATGTATTGGTTGCATTTGAAATGATTCACCATATGCGGCTGAAGAATAGAGGAATGGAGGGGGAAGTTACACTCAAGCTTGACATTAGCAAAGCATATGATAGAGTTAGCTGGCAATACCTTTGCCACATAATGCAGATTATGAATTTTTTAAACAAGTGGATAAATTGGATGTTACTTTGTGTTCAAACAGTCTCTTATCAGTTTTTATTAACGGCACTACTATTGGTCCAGTCATTCCCAAATGAGGTTTAAGACAAGGGGATCCCTTATCCCCTTATCTTTTTTTGATCTGTGTGGAAGGTCTCTCGAATGCATTAGAGAAGGCTGCTGCAGATGGTGCTATTCGTGACTGTAAAATCAGTATAACAGGTCCTATGATTACTCATTTGCTATTCACTGATGACAGCTTCTTGTTTTTGGGAGGCACCATTGAAGAAACGCAAGCTATTAAAAATGTGCTTGAAAATTATGCAACTCAGTCAGGTCAATCAGTAAACTATCTTAAATCTGGGGTGTTCTTTATTGCTAATCTTCGACGTGACAAGCAAATAGAGATCTCAAACATCTTGGGTGTTCATAATGAGATTACTAACACAAGTTATCTAGGGCTGGCTTCTTTAGTTGGTAGATCTAAGACTCGTGTGTTTGGCTATTTGAAAGATAGAGTGACTAGGAGAATTCAAGGGTGGCAAAGGAAGTTTCTTTCGCGAGCGGGGAAAATGATTCTTATACGTAATGTGGCTCAGGCAATACTGGCATATACTATGTCGTGTTTCTTGCTGCCTAAAACTTTGTGTAAAGAACTTGAAGTGAAATTCAATAACTATTGGTGGCTGTCCAGTGCTCGGGAGGGGCGTGGTTTGTACTGGTTAAGCTGGAACAACATGAGTATACCTAAAATAAAAGGAGGTCTGGGATTTAGAAGCTTATATGGGTTTAATATTGCTCTGGTTAGTAAACATTATTGGAACTTTATGTATAATCCGGATGCTCTAGTCTCCTGAGTATTCAAAGCACAGTATTTTATGGATACACACATCCTCAATGCTACTAAAGGTAGTAATCCCAGCTTCATTTGGCAGGGTATATACACTGCGAAGGAGGTTTTAAAAAAAGGTTACAGATGGGTAGTGGGGAATGGTGAGGATATAATAACAACTAAAGATCATTGGTTGAGGACCAAGAAGAACTTTTGTGTTGAAAACAGCCATGTATATGAGGGAGGAAATGACAAAGTAGCAGATTATATTATTTCTCATGCCAGATGCTGGAATACAGATCTAGTTTGGCAGCACTTTCTCCCACCAGATGCCAGGGCTATTCTTTCAATTCCCATTCCACAGAGAGATGTTCAAGTTCAAGACAGGGTGGTGTGGGCTGATTCGTCAAAAGGGGTGTATTCTGCCAAAGATGGTTATAAGTACTGGCTAGCATAGCAGGGGGAGCCTGTTAACATCATCCAGAGCGAAGGATGGCAGCGTATGTGAAGACTATCTATACCACATAAGGTGAAAATCTTTGTGTGGTGATTTTGTCGTAACACTTTACCAGTTCGCTCTCGTTTGCACTCTAAAGGCATTGCTACTCCTATTATACCACATAAGCTGATGTTTTTTGACTGTCCATTCGCAACACAATGTTGGTACCATGTTGACCATTGGCATGACATGTCTGCAGTAAAAGATGCTCCCAACTGGCTTCTCCAGAAACTTAGTGCAGGTAAAGATGAAGATCTAGTTAAAATTTTTATCACTCTGTGGAGCATTTGGTTGTGGAGAAACAAAAGAGTATGGGAGGGTAAGGTTACTACGGCTGCTATAGCAATGGATAGCTCCTCGAAATCATTTGTTGATTGGAAGCAGGCTCAAACCAGGTGCACAGGGGGGTCTCAAGTTAATATGCATAGTCATGTATACAGATGGAAGCCTCCTCCTGAAGGTGCTTTAAAAATTAATGTTGATGCATCTTTCTGCCAAGACACTACTTCTTTTACCATTGGTATGGTTTTGAGTGACCATCGAGGAGTGTTTATAATGGGCAAGAACCTCTCGAAGGAGAAACCAGATTCAGTTTTTGAGGCAGAGGCTTTAGGTGTCCGTGAAGCATTATCATGGATAAAGGAGCTGCAGTTAGTTGATCACACTATCCTGTTGGAGTCAGACTCATCTTTGGTGGTGTCAGGTGTCAATAGTTTGGAGGTGAATTTATTTGAAGTGGGTGAAGTTCTCGAGCACTGCAAGATTCTTCTTCAAGAGTTAACTAGGACTTCTCTCCATTCTGTTAGGAATCAAGCTAATCGGGTAGCTCATGAGTTTGCTAAGTTGCGTTGTTTAGTTCATTGCCATAATGTGTTTACGTCTCTTCCTGACTGTTTGGTAGAGGCTGTGCTTTTGGATTCTATTATATAATAAAATTTCCTTTCAAAAAAAAAAAATAGAAAGTTCCATTATGAAATTACAAAAATGCCCCCAAGGCATAAAATCCTTTCTGCAGTCGTGTGGGTATCCCCTGACTCTCTCTTTCTCTCCAGGGTGTATGTCTCTCTCTCATTTCTTCATCTTCTAGCTTGATTTTAACATGAATCAACTTGATTTTTATTGGGTATTGATGTTCTAAGCATCCTCAATTAAGCCAAGTGTGGTTTGTGTGTGCATATGTGTGTATCGGCCGCGGGTGTGAGTTCTTTTTGAAACCCTTGCTTCAATTTTTGCTTGTTCTTGAATCAAAACTAAAAATTCTTGATTAATTAATGTTACCCATTAGTTTACAATCAATAATTGGTAGGAATTCCAGTTGGAAACCTAATTTTTGGGCACCACTGAATTCTTGTCACCACCGGTGATGAACTCCGGTGAACCGATGGTGGGTGATGATGAAGTTAATGATTTTGAGCCCTATGAACTCTTATAAATTCAATTTTATAGTTGCATGTTATAGATATATAAGATTTAAGCATTTCAATTTTATTAGTTCATGATATGATTGTGTAAATTGCTTAATTGATGATGTTAGGATCATATGATGTGAAGTCATGTTTAATTTATGACTTTTAGTTAAGGGATTTTATGTTAAAATTTTCAGATTTGAATATTAGTAAATTAGGCTTGATTTCTTGTTCTTTTAGTTCGATTTTTGAGTCTAAATAGTGAGTATATGATAATTAAGGTTGGATTGATGATTTATCATATGTATTGATGTGATATGATTTGGTTTTGGCTAGTATAAGTATGAATAGGTCATGCCAAATTTTTGTTAAAATTTTTTATGTGATATATGGATTAATAAATAAAAGAAAAGGCTAAAGAGATTAAGAAGCATATGAAGGTGTGTGTGTGAGCGTACGTGTGTGTAGGGGCACGTGTGTGTAAGTGTATATGGATGTACTTAAGTGTATGTAAATGTGTTTAAGGTATGTAAATGTGCTTAAGAGTATGCAAATATGTTTAAAGAATGCAAATGTGTTTAAGTGTACGTAAGTATGTATGTAAGTGTGTATGATTGAATAATTGGTTATAATATAATTCAAGACTTTATTTCGTAGATTAAGAATAATGTTCAAATCAAGTACCTATGTGTATTAAGTGAAATTGTGTGAAATCATTTGTATACATTATATAATTAATTTGAATAGAAAGTGGCATTATGAAATTACAAAAATGCCCGTCAGGGCATAAAACCCCAAAGGGGTCGGCTGTATTGTGCAATCGTGTGTGTATCCCCTGTTTCTCTCTTTCTCTCTCGGGTGTATGTCTATCTCTCTCATTTCTTCATCTTCTTGCTTGATCTTAACATGAATCAACTTGATTTTAATTGGGTATTGATGTTCTAAGCATCCCCAATTAAGCCAAGTGTGGTTTGTGTGTGCATGTGTGTATCGGCCGCGGGTGTGGTTCCCTTTGAAACCCTTGCTTTGATTTTTACTTGTTCTTGAATCAAAACTGAAAATTCTTGATTAATTGATGTTACCCATTAGTTTACAATCAATAACCGGTAGGAATTCGAGTTGGAAACCCAATTTTTGGGAACCATTAAATTCTTGCCACCACTGGTGGTGAACTCTGGTTAACCGGTGGTGGGCGATGATGAAGTTGATGATTTTGACCCCTATGAACTCTTATAAATTCAATTTTATAGTTGCATGTTATAGATATATAAGATTTAAGAATTTCGGTTCTATTAGTTCATGATATGATTGTGTAAATTGTTTAATTGATGATGTTATGATCATATTATGTGAAGTCATGTTTAATTTTTGATTTTTAGTTAAGGGATTTTATGTTAAAATTTTCAGATTTGAATGTTAGTAATATGGCTTGATTTCTTGTTCTTTGAGTTTGATTTTTGAGTCTAAATATTGAGTATATAATAGTTAAGGTTGGTTTGATGATTTATCATGTGTATTGATGTGATATGATTTAGTTTTCGCTAGTATAAGTATGAATAGGTCATGCCAAATTTTGGTTAGAAACTTTTATGGGATATATGGATTAATAAATAAAAGAAAAGGGTAAAGAGATTAAGAAGCATATGAAGGGGTGTGTGTGTATGTAAGTGTGTGTGTGTAGGGCGTGTGTGAGTAGGGCGCGCGTAAGCGTATATGGATGTACTTAAGTGTATGTAAATGTATTTAAGGTATGTAAATGTGCTTAAGAGTATGCAAAGATGTTTAAAGAATGCAAATGTATTTAAGTGTATGTTTGGTTGAAAACATGCAAGTGCACGTGATCAACTTGAAGTATACGAATAAGTAAGATTCGTTCCCACAGAGACCGGTTTTTTAGTTATCTATGCACTTATGCAACAGCATATGATTTTTATTCACTGCTAAGACAAGTATCAAATGGTAGGTTGTTCTAACACTTACTAAGATTTATTTACTTAAAACTAAGATTAAAACTTAAGAACTGAATTGATTTACTTATAAGAA